>SNQJ01S0009919.1:273815-294181 GCA_010110895.2 Picea sitchensis | reverse complement strand
TTGGGCATAAGGTTATGGGAAGCCCCTGAATCCATGAGGCAGTTATGCAACACTTTATCATGTATGTTCAGGGGATGTGTAAAAAGGAGGGGATGAATCATCTCTATCTTCTACCATGGGACCCAGGACAACTGTTGACTTTTCATCTTGGAGATTTATTGAGTCTGTGGAAGGTTGGGGGGGCTCAGATTGTAGTAGCTTGGAGAGGGACTTTTTGAAATCTTTATTTTTAACTAGTTCGGATAGGGGTACGGGAATTCTAATCTTCTGAATCTCATGCTCAAAACTAAAGGAGGAGAGAGACTTAGGAGCTTCTCTTACCTCGAAGATAGGTTCCTTGGCTGTCGGTGAAGCATTTTGAGTTTTCTTTTCTTTAGTAGTGGTTGTTGTAGCTTTAGTAGGCCTTTCTTCTATGAGGGGATGATCCTGGCTATCAAAATTCCCTTCTTTCCTTTTTGACCTGAGATTGTATCTATTAGGAGTGTTGTTGGCCTTTTCCCCTTTACAGAACTCATTAATTTGGGTGTTGATAAGGGATTCTTCATATGTAGATTGTGTCAAATGGGGAAAAGGGGAAGTGTCCTCAATGCAGTTGATCTCAGGGTCGATTTCATCCACTTCCTCCCCTTCCTCATGAGCAACTAGACTATTCTGGAGAGGGGTCTAAATCCTCTGATCATCCCTGCCTCTGCTTCTTTGTTCCTTTGGAAAAGTCTGTGGCATATTGTTACCAGGCCTCCTGAAACCTTTGTTATCAATATTCTAGGGGTTTATGTATGTGGGCTTCCCCTCTAACTCCCACTTCTCCATACTAGATGAAAGGGATTTCAGTACTTTAGCTACCTCATTTGTCTAAAGGGGAAGGGGGGAGGAATGGGATGGGGAGGCCTCTGTTCTTCTCTTGGATACGTTTCTATCATCCTTATTCCTGAGTCGATCAACAACCAATATGTTAGACTCTACTTCCACGACTGCATCCTACATGTGAGCCAGAGTGGTGGCTCTCCTTTCCCTCATCAAGAGGCAGAAATCAAGATCAAAAGTGTTGTCATAAGTGATCTTTACAAAGGCTTCAGAGGGCTTTATCTTGGTGGGGATTTTATTGTACATTTTATTAAATCTTTTGGAGAATTCAGAGATAGACTCTCCTTCCTTTCTCTTCAAAGACCCAAACTCAGTCATGTAATACATAAAGTCCTTTTTGTCTCCCCATTGTCTCAAAAAGGCATTGTCCAAAGCCTCAATCCCATCAATAGATCCAAAAGGCAGGGCCCTAAACCATTTTCTAGCCTCACCTTCAAGACTATGGATGAAAATCTTCATCCATACATCTGCATACATGATAACATGATCATCTGTAAAACTGTAGAAGGCTTCAAGGTGTTCTTCTTCAGTTATGCCCCCCTCACCTATAAACTTGGGCAGCTGCTTGAGGTAACCATTTGCTGGAAGGGCATTAAGAGGTTGAGGTAACACAAGGGGAGCATACCTAGCAGCTATAATAGCCTCTGTTCTGGTCATAGGGGGATTTTCTCCTGCCATAGGGATATTAGGTGGAGGAGAACTCGGAGGGGAAGGAGCTTGAACTAGGGATACCAGAAACAGGCTTACAAGGGTAAGGGAAGTGACGAGGGTTTCTCCCTCTAGTCCAAAACCAGGAGGAGACAACTCGACAGGAACACTTCCAAAATTCAAGAAACAGGAGGCTTCAGAATACGGTGTGCTGCAAAGATGAGGAGAAGAAAAAGGGGTTTCTACAGAAGGAGACATAAAATTACCTGGTTCGGCGGTGGAATTTTCTCCTCGGGGAGCCTTTCCTTTCTTGAAATTTTCCTATGGCTGAGCTTCAAGTGTAGCTAGAGGAAGTTGTGTATGGGACCGCGTGTGTCTGCCTCTGGAAGCCATAACTAAAACAATAGGTTCGCTCCAGTGGAGTCATCATAATGGAGTAGCCAGGTGCACAATAGCAATCATCAAGGGCTCTGATGCCTGATGCACCTTCAGAATTAGAGGCTCAATGTCGTTCAATCCTAGGGGAAATTTTCAAATTCATCCCCGAAAACGATGCCAGAAATGTTGGCATTGGAAGTCACTCCTGGATTGCAGCAGGAGCAGAGCCTGACACCCATCAGTTTATGTCACGATTTTGTTTTAAATGGGGTGATCAAGTGGAATAGAACTCAGAGCGATATCATTCTAACTCTGAAACTAGGCTAGACATGCAGAGGTAGGCGAGGTCTTAATTAAACTTTAGACAATGAGTTGTAGTAAGGGTGAATAGGAGGAAGACTTATGTGAGGAAAGGTTGAGGGCTGATGTAGGCATCAGGCTTCTAACAACCCGTAGAAGAAAAATTTGAACGTAAGATCATCTTACACTCAAATATGGGCAACACTGGAGAATATAATAGTGTTATAATAAATCTTTTATCATAACACAGTCACAGTAATTCACATGAATCAATCAATCATGAACTCTCTCAGTATGAGATGAAACTCGATGGGATAAGAAAGTTGTCTCTTATAAAACAAGAAATCTCACATACAGATACATAACCAGAGAAATAGAGCATATGTTAAAACTTTAGAATCGGGAGCTTTTCTCTACCATCGATGCTTTGAAAAATCTCAAAACTAAGTACATATACTCCTAAAATGTTTGCCCAGCAGAGGCCTCCTAGACTTTCAGGATGGAGCATCTCTTCAATCAAATCTGGCCTGCACTTCTCCATCATATGCCACCTTAACTCTGCATGGCTCA
Organism: Picea sitchensis; assembly: GCA_010110895.2. Taxonomy (NCBI): domain Eukaryota; kingdom Viridiplantae; phylum Streptophyta; class Pinopsida; order Pinales; family Pinaceae; genus Picea; species Picea sitchensis. The sequence continues at coordinate 291,421 of SNQJ01S0009919.1, read as the reverse complement.
TGCCAGAGGGTAGCTGAGCCCTTAAATGTTGAATTAGCGTGCACAGACTTCCCTAGTGAGTCGAGTACTCGGCATGGCTTCTGTGGAAAAAATCAGCACAGAGGACCATCTCGGGTAGACTTCCTGTCGGGACATCCATACCTTGTAGTTAATGAGTGAGGCGAGGTTTCAACCACCCCCTCCCTTCTTCATTCACTCCAAGCAGGTATCAGGATTGAGATCAAGTCGAATTGGAACCTGGAGAACACGGTGCCCCCCTTCTGAAGATCAACTTGGCACTTTTGGCCCCCTTTGTATAGCTTTTCTATTTCCCCAAGTGACCACGGGCCGTGACCCTGCCCTTATCCTCAAAGGTGCTTTCAGCACTTCGATATTCGGGGTTTCAATATTTGAAATGCCGAGGATCCCTTACCCATTGAACTCTAGAATGCCCACATGCTGATGTGATTAGATCTTGCACCACGTGTCCTTGGATCGAATGGCTGAAATGACGTCGGCATTTTGGAACCCGTCTCATCACTTAGTGTGCGCTAGCACCTTTTCCCCAAGCATGTTCCTCTGTGACTGGGCGCTATGACTCTGGGCCCAACTCCTAGGTGCTTACGGCATTTCGGGGTTTGGGGTTTTGGGATGTAAAATGACGAGAAACCCCTCACCCTTTGAACTCCCGAAGGCCGAAATGCCGACGTGACTAGATCTTGCGCCATGCATCCGTTTGGATGGACGACTAAGATCCTTTCTTGAATGTAATATAAGCGCTATCCATTACACTAATCCCAGCGCAACTCTACTAACCAGGATTTACCACCGGTCGTCTATCTGCTCTGTCAATTGACCCTTGGCGTTGAAATCAGACTGCTCACTCACTTTATTTTAAGCCTGAAATGGATTTCTCCTGTGGGTTGCGCTCGGCGCTTAGGCTGCAGCCTTTGAATAAAACATGCTCGACCGGATTTCAAACCCCTCTTCCATACATTTACACCAGTGGCCCGAAACCAGAAGAAAACACCATCTTGCAAGAATTTGCGCTAACACATGCATTTTGTGAATTCACCTTGTGATCTTACCCATGAGTTCTCTGTGTTTTTATATAAAAAAATAAAATTCCTTGTGTTTTATGAAATCACCTTGTTACCTTACCATGAGTTCTTTGTGTTTTTATTAAAACATTTATCTGTGTTTTTCTTAACCTTAATCTACAAATTTTCTTGGGTTCCACTCAGAAATATCATTTACTCCTCCTGCGTTTTACGTATCATTATTCTGGACTTACCCTGCGATTTGCTCAGCGATATTGCTAAAGCTATTGAGACAACTTCATGTAGTTTGTATATAGTTATGAAGGGGGAGATATTTCCTTATAGTTGGGTCCAATAGGTTGTGGATTCCTTGTCATTTGGATATGCAAGGAACAAGCCTTGAGTTATGTTTTTGATGTAAAGAGGGTTGGGTCCTTCTTTTAATTATTTTTAAAATTAAAATTCAGTTAGGATAGAATTATTATATTTATGGCCTAGTTAAGGATTGTATGGACTTATGAAAGGTTATAATTATTCGGTGGTTAGCTCCTAATTTTCAATCCTTTTAGAAGGATAAAATAATTAAATTACTAAAGAAACCACCAAGAGGTGTGGTGTAGATATTGTTTGTGTACATGGTAAACCTTCTCTTGTTGATAAAAAAATTTATGCATAGGTCATTCCTTGATTGTTAACAATAGATGGTAATTGCGTTAATTATCTGATATATGTTATTATAGATGGACTCTTGATGATGGCTAATTGCATCAACTAAATTGATACATGTTAGTGTAGAATGGAATCTTGATGGAGTGTTTCATAGATTGCTAATCATGCTCTTTAATTGATGTATGCTTGTAATAGAATTTGTTGTGACATGAATTTAATGTAATATATTAGGGTTAAAAGAATGGATTTCTTTGCGCCTTGAAATTAATAGGAGGCATGATTGGTTATGTGATTTGCTTACCTTTGCGCCATGAAAATAAAATCGATGATTAGTTTTGCGCTGTGAAAATAGAATTGGTAATTATTTTTTCACCATGAAATAAATGTGATGTATGGATGGTTACGTGACTATATTTATTTGCACCATGAAAATAGAATTGATAATTATTTTTTCACCATGAAATAAATGTGATGTATGATTGGATTAGTGGGAATTAGACACCTCCTTGTTCTTGAGAACAATTGTCATCCCTGAGACCTTCAGTGGTCAAAATCAATCGTATGAATCTTGGGCTTGAGCATTACTTATGTGTCCTGGAGGTCCTAACCTTGTAAGGTATGTTGGGCGGGTAGTTATTTTAATATCCAATGTCTAGTTGATCATTACTTATATTTCTTCAGTTGATTGTGATGTGTTGAAATGCATCATTATTTATGTTTATGCGTTGAACATGTGTCGTTTTTATTTATGTTAATGATATGGCCTTGTGTAATTATTTATTTCGATGATGTTTCTCTTGTAATAATTTTAATTATGATGTCGTGTTGATTATGCAATGCTATGATTTATGTGTTTACCTTAATTTCCTAATGAAAAAATAAATAAAAATTAATACATATTGTACTTCGCTATTTGTAGTCATAATAGAGGGGTCGTTACAAATTTGTCTTAGTTCCTACTCCTCTCTAGCTTGCTTATCATGATCCCAAGGGATCACCAACTGCTTTATTCACTATATATTAGCCACAAACTGAATTTCTATTGAAATATCAATGCCCTGGTCATAGCCAACCCAGTTCTCTTTCACTATTTTTTGAAAGTCGTCATCAGATAACTAGGTTGCATTGAATTTAAAAGGGATGTTAGGTTCTTGCGACCTCTTTCAATTTCAAACCATACCGAGGAGTGATATGACTCTCCCCCACTACCAATCCATTGATGAAACTGAAAATTGATATCTAATAGAGAATCTAAAACCAGAAAGTGATCAAGACGTTTTGCTACTCGGTCCTCACCTGACCTTCTATTCCTCCAGGTAGGAAGGAGCTTGAGTGGGGAAATTTCAATGAGTCCATGTTCAATAGAAGGTGGGAAAAAATCTTGGATTAGGGATCTATATGATCATAAGGTCCCAAAACTTCATCTTCCCCCATGGAGAATTTTATATCGCCACCCAAGATAAGATTCTCAACCTTAACAAGTTTTTTCTTAAGGAGGGAATCCCAGAAGGGAGCACACTCAACATATGAACCATACACATTCAAAACCCCTAATTCCATCCCCACTCCCTCCAACAGCAAATCCAACCCCAAGAAAGATTATAGGGCCCACGACTTTAATTCTTTCACATATCGGGCATTCCAAAGGACTATTAGTCTCTTGGAGTGACCATCATCATCATTTCCTATGAAATTCCAATAAGGAAAGTGAGAGTCCAACATCCTTGTCATTGAAGCCTATAAGAAATCATTTCTTGGAGGATAATGACACTTGGATAATTCAAGATGATGAGTCGCTTCAGGGTGATTATTTTTGGGCTGTATGCTACCCCCTGCAATTGAAGGAGAGAAAATTCATGGGGGGAAACCCTCAGGGGCATGAGATTCTCTAAGGGCCCCAAAAATAGATCATTGTCTGCCGGAAGCAATGCCAACTAGTGCACAACTTTGTGCCTTTGAGAGATGTGAGATGTGCCCTCTACCCTTTTTCATGTTGTTCACATTAGGGTTCAAGCCAATACCAGAGCTATCCTGCACTATGGATAGGATATTTCTATTATGGAGGCAGAAACAAATGGTCGAATCCCCAGAGCCAACAAATGAGTGATCCTCTGAGGAGGGCGAAGTAGGGGAGCCAAGAGGATAAGGCGGGATGAAGTAGCAAGAGGCTATAGGAGGAGGGGAGGACCTGAATGGAGGGAAGGGGATCCATTTTTAGATACTTTAGATACTGAATTGAACCATTAATAGAAAAAAGGAAATAGAGTTTCATACCTAGAATGGAGCATTTAGGATGAGAAATGTGCATCCCACAGGAAGGGAAGACCGTGAACGTAGATTTTGTTGTGGGATGAACCAAAGAAAGATCACCATAACAAGAGGAAAGATGGTGGCTGGTTGGAACCACTTGTTGAGAGAGAGGAGGGTGACCCGAAGAGAACGAATGATCCATTGAGGAAGGAACCGAGCTAGAGTCATCACTAGAAGTCATTCTAGAGTGCTTTTTGTTCAGAGAAGGAGAGGAGTTATCTACCCTACCTATGAAGGAGAGAGGGAAATCCTTGATAATATTTCTATATTCATGACTTATCCTACACCTAAAGTTCACACCTTCATAATCCAAAATTTCAGTACGAATGTGCCCGTTGTTTGTCATCTTAAACTATTTTTTCAACCCTCCCCTAATGTTGAGGGATACAAGCATATGGTCCACTGACATCTCCCCTGTCTCTTTGAAAGACATATCTATAGATTTGTAATCTCCTAACAAATTATCGATTCCTTGAAAACATTTAACTGACCAAAAGTGTGGAGGGAGTCCAGGAAAATGGACCCAAATAGGGATGGATTCCATTTTTTCACAGCTTGCATCAAATGAGGGATCCCACTTCTTTAGTAAAATCGGGAAAAAGTCTATACACCATCCACTCAGAAACACTTTATCGACCTAAAAGACTTCTACAAATTTAATCATGAACCACCCTTTTGATAGATGGCTAATCTCCGAAAGAGAACTATAGGAGTGTTCATGTCAAGGGACTAGAGATTCACTAACAACAACATCTCGACCTCTCGTGGGGCTAGGCGAGAAGAGACAAGAATGTCACCCTAGGCTTAGAGTCCCATCAAGAAAACACATTGATAATTAAATCTCAAAAGAAATTAAACAATTAAAGGAAATGTACAAGAAAAACTATACTTGATAATAGTTTTGTATTTATTTTATGGGAAAATATCTAAACCAAAACTAATGAAAGTTAATATAACTGTGACATCCCCAAAAATAAAATATTTTTTGAAATTTAAATTTGCTGGAAATTTATTCTGTTTTTAGTAAATTCGAATTTGTAAAATTTTTTCCATTTATGGAAAATTCCGAATTTCGAATTTGATATTTGTAATTAATTATTGTGACTGTTGGGCAGAGATTGGGTTTGACTCAACTAACTATTTGACTATGACACTTGTATAAAAACAGAATATTTATAATAATTGCATGAGGACAAATGGAACACCCATGTTAAAATCAGTTGACCATGACTCCATGAGTGGGGAACATGTTGGAACTACCTTTGGGTTGATTATTACAAATGGAAAATCAGATATTTGGCCATTGGCAGCCCCTGAAATCAAGGATTTAGAAAGCTATGAAAATCCCCAAGGGAGGGAAAAAGACCTGGGAAAATTTGATAAATAGCATATGTGAGGAGGCAGGACGCTGCCAAGTATGCTGGGGAAAAGGATTACAAGTTCTCTTGCTGTTATGAACACTACTGATTCAATGTGACACAAGGGGAGTCTACGGAAATGGAAAGACAATTGTTGAGGAGGAGATTCCAAGTTTTCCCTCATGGATTCATGGTCAGGCTAGGGGGCGAATTGGACAAGTGTCTTGGCTACCCTGTTCTACAGTTGGGAGGAACGTGTTGTTCCCTTTGTCTTCCCGCAAAATGGTTCGGATATGTTGATTCTTTTCCTTCTTTATTTAAACGATTATATATATGTCTATTGTAATGCATTTGCTAATTCTGAGTTGAAGTATTTTCCAATTCACTGGTAAACGATTAGATCCCTGATGTGGTATATCTATTAATATCAAATTCGATATAATATCCAGAAAAGAACTTGTTTGTATGTATGGGGTCTAAATGCTAACATAATATCCTATAAATTAATTTTCGAGTGACTCTCTATGATTAGACTGAATTCTGAATAATTGTTAGAAATTGTTTTTTATTTATTACGATAGTCAAAAAGTCATTGCATGGCTAAATTTTGGAAGCAATCCTTTTTCGGTAATCTTGATCTCTGCTTGACAGAGGTAGCCGTAGGGTAAATTACAGTACATCGAAGTTCCTTTTATGGAATTAATGATAGAATGGGAACTAAATCTAGCTAAATGGAATATTTTTATTGCTGTGAAAAAGGATCAGAATAAGAAATCTACTCAGGCGAGTATCTGCCTCATAGTATGGAATTAATCCAATAGGAAATCCTAAATTTTTCCCCATGATATAATTCTATAACATATAACAACAACTACAAATGATATGTTGGTTATAGGAGGCCAACAATCTCATTCAGAACTAGAGATGTTGGAAACCCCTTTCGTATTTTCGTAATTAGACTATTGTTTAATGGCATAAACCGTAGAGAACAAAATGGTGAAAAGAAGAGTTCAATCGGGGTTCGGCGATTACAAATTATGAACATAAAAAAAAAAAAACCACATTGCTTGTCGAATCACGAAATGTGAAAGGAATGTGGGCCCAATACTTCAGGGTTTCGAGGTTTGGGATTTCAGGGTTTGCGAACACCTGATGCCCAAACAAAATGAAATCAGAAATGACGAATTGAGAAATGTGAAGAGACTGTGGGCCCAACATTTATTGGTTTTTGGGTTTAGGATTTCAGGGTTTATGAACACCTTACGCACCAACAAAATGAAATAAGAAATGTCGAATCGTGAAATGTGAAGAGACTGTGGGCCCAACATTTCTGGGTTTCGAGGTTCGGGATTTCAGGGTTTAGTAAAGCAAAGGAACTCCGCGCATTTGTAACAAGAAAGTCCCGAATGCTGAAATATCAACCTTGCAATTAAAAGAATATTTAAATGTGCAGAACTGATTACTTTGACAATCTCAGACTAAACTTTTCACGCTAAACTAATTCGGGGTGTCGTGTACCAGGATTTCATGATTTGCTCCCACCTGAGCTTTATCTCTCTGAACTCTCAAAGGTTCCTTCGACCTAAGTTTAGATACTGCCTAAATACATATAAGCATGTTGGGGTAGTATGAGAGTTAAGGGAAGTGATAGAATTATGGAATAATTTATCCACATAAGATTTATCATTCGAAGTAACCTAGAATGATGTAATAATGTCATTATGGACAGAAATGAATCTTACCTTCTCTTAAATTCTGAGCTTCAAGGAAATTGAATTATGTCATAGAATTTTTTGTTTTTTTTATGGTGAATTTGAGGTACATTACATATGGTATCAGAGAAAAAGTTACAACACTGGGCCTGAACAAGGCTACATTAATTGCTTAGTATATATTTTGATTTATTAAAAAACTAATAAATCTTGTGGTTACAAACAGAAACCCTTTATGTTTTATGTTGATTATGGCAGCTCAAGAAGGTGCAGAGATCAGGATGGAAGGGAATCTCCAGCAAGGACCTCCTGGAGATCCAAGACATAACAGTGATAGAAGCTCACCCACGAAGATGTTGGAAACAATGAGGAATCTTATTGTTGAACTGCAGGTTTTCAAGGCCGACAATGAAAAATTAAAGAAAGCACAGCAACAACAACAAGAGATAAATGAAGTCCTGCTGTGTAGTATAGTAACCAAGAAAATCCCAAAAGATGATAACCATGATGAGGAGGTCAGCAAAAGGGCCTCCAAGAATTGTGGTGAAGAAACAGAAAAAGGAGACAGTTCGTTTGAAGGGACACCTTCAGCTGAAGACAAAACTATACCAGACAGAAAAAGAAAACAAACAGACCACCTTGAAGGAGAATTTAAAATAATTAAACCAGCCACCTTTGGTGGACAATCCAGGGTAGTAGAAGAAGCTGAGGCATGGTTGTTGGACATCAAAAAATGCTTTCAGATCTACAACTATTTCAGCAACATGAAGGTCATAATGGCCATCTACAATTTGAAGGGGAAAGCCAACATTTGGTGGTAGGACCTGAAATTGGCCAAGGGCGTAAAGGAGAAACAGTTGGAATGGTCTGACTTTAAGAACTATTTCAAGAAACAATACCTTTATAAAAGCTATTATGAAAGGAAGACGAAAGAATTTTACGAGCTACGACTCAGACAAATGACAATGGAGGACCTTATAAATAAATTTCTGGAACTACTAAGGTTTGTATTGTATATCCAAAAGGATAAGGTAAAAATACAACAATTCTTAAGTTGTTTATCATAGGCCTACCGAGACAAAATTGAGTTTGACAGCCCCAAATCCTTGAGTGAGGTATTCAGGAAAGCACGAATGTGCTACGACCAGTATAAACAGCGGGTAGAGTTTCCCAAGACATGTAAGGATAAGAAGCAAGATCAAATGAACTAGTGGAAGAAGGGATACCAGCCAGCTCCTTATCGGAATGCAGAAAAAAGTTTACCCAGGAAGGATTTTCACGCCAATCATCTGAATATGCAAGGTAGTGGTAAACCAATACACCTAAGAATGAAGAATTTTGGGGACAACTCCTGCGAGCCATTAAAGTGTTGGGAGTGTGGAGAAACTCATCTAAGGAGGAACTGTCCACATTTAATTGCAGCAAACAGAACTGATGTTCACAATTTTTAGGAATCCTCGATAGTGGGAGATGTGGGTAGAAGTCTGCATCAGATAAATGCAGCCATAGATGGTCGACAAGCTAACCACTAGTCCTTGGTGGTAGAAATCAAAGGTAAAATCAATGACACTCGAATTTCTGTTTTAATTTACCCTAGAGCTACATTATGTTATATTACTCCCGATGTAGTAGAGTCAAATAAACTTAAGAAACTGAAACATGCAAAATCATGGCTTGTACAACTAGCAACAGGTGCTAAAAGAAAAGTAGTTGAATTTATTTCTAATCTTGATTTCATCTTAGATGGTCAAAAGATAAGGACCAATCTGAACATCCTACCCCTAGGATCTTATGATATGATTATCAGGATGGATTGGTTGGAACAACACAAAGCAGTGCTAGAATGTTATACAAAGATACTTAGCTATAAGGATAATTTTGGTACTATTAGAATAGCCCAAGGCATACCAAAGCCTGTATCAGTCAAACAAGTTTCAGCGATGCAACACAAGAAATTTATTAGAAAGGGATGTCAAGTTTATGCCATCCAAGTGACGAATCTATTAGAAAAAAAAGATAAGCCCAAGTTAGAAGACTTTGTTGTCCTATGTGAATTCAGAGACATGTTTGTGGATGAGATACCAGAATTACCTCCTAGAAGGGAAATAGATTTTTACATAGACTTGCTACCCAGATCAGCCCCTATCTCAAAAGCACCCTACCAAATGAGTCTACCAGACCTGACATAATTAAAAATACAATTACAGGAATTGTTGGACAAAGAGTATATCAGACCAAGTGTCCCGCCATGGGGAGCACCAGTACTCTTTGTGAAAAAGAAATACGGTACTCTAAGACTGTGTATTGATTACAGATAACTGAATAAAATGACCATTAAGAGCAAATACCCCTTACCAAGGATAAATGATCTGTTCGATCAAGTTGTTGGGGCCAAGATCTTTTCAAAATTGGATTTACGATCTAGTTATCATCAAGTTAGGATAAAAGATGAAGACATAAACAAGACATCTTTTTGAACAAGATACAAACACTACGAGTTTGTAGTCATACCTTTCGAACTCACCAGCCACATTTATGTGCTTGATGAACAACATTTTCAGTCAGTACTTAGACAAGTTCGTAGTATTATTTTTCGACGATATTCTGGTCTACTCTAAAACAGAGGAGAAACATGATGAACACTTAAGAATAGTTCTACAAACATTAAGGAAACACGGACTATACGAAAAATTCGACAAATGTGAATTTTTACCAAAAGGAAATACAATATTTAGGACATGTCATTTCCTCATAAGGTATTGTCGTAGATCCGAAAAAGATAAAATCCATTATGGAATGGCCAGTACCTAAGGATGTGGCAGATATATAGTCATTCATGGGAATCACTAGATATTATCGCAGATTTATAGAAGGATTTTCCAAGATAGCCTACCCTATCACGTCATTATAAAAGAAAGGGACCAAGTTTAACTAGTCACAAAAGTGTCAAGACAATTTTAACAAGCTGAAAGAATTATTGACATCGTCGCCCATTTTGAAGGTAGAAGACCCAGATAAAGATGTCACAGTATGTGTTGATGCAAGTAAAGAGGGACTAGGTGGTGTTCTAACTCAGGAAGGGCATGTGATTTGTTACGAGTCCCAGAAATTAAAAGAACACCAAGGAAATTATGTCACTCATGACTTAGAATTGGCAGCAGTAATACATTCCTTAAAAATGTGGTGAGACTATATAATGGGCAAAAAATTCCTACTATTGATGGATAATAGCGGGGTGAAATATCTGTTTAACCAACCAGACCTTAATGCAAGACAATCAAGGTGGCTAGCCTTCCTGAGTGAATTTGACTTTGAGGTCTATCAAGGGTAAGGAAAATAGAGTAACAGATCCTTTAAGCAGAAGAGTCCATGGGCTATTTGAGATAAATATCAGCAGGGCAGAAAGTGATCTGGAACAAAGAATAAGGTCGGTAGGTATTAACGACGAAAATTACACTAAGATGATGGCACGATATCAAAATAGTATCACAAACTCAGATAAACTAGATATAAGTATCGACAAGAAGGGACTATTAAGATTAAAAAAAAAAAGACTTTACATACCAGATTCAGCAAAGCTAAAATTAACTGTATTAGACGAAGTGCATAAGAAACCATATTCTGGCCATCCAGGTTACTAGAAAACAATAACAACACTCAGAAAACTATTTTACTGGCCTAATATGAAGGGCAAAACAACATAGTACTTGGCTAGGTGCCAATATTATTAGCAGGTTAAGGCCGAGCACTAGCACCCAACCGACCTATTACAACCATTACCAGTACCAGAATGGAAATGGGAGACCATATCGTTGTACTTTATAACAGGTTTGCCTAAAAATCAGACACAGAATGATTCTATCATGGTTGTAATTGATAAACTCAGTAAATTTGCACACTTTATTCTTGTAAAGTCTACTTTTAAAGCTATAAACATTGCTGAAATATTTGTGAAAGAAATTTTTAGACTGCATGGTATTCCTAAAATGGTGATTTCAAATAGAGACATAAAATTCACATCCACTTTTTGGAAGGAATTGTTTGTAGGGCTAAATACTAATTTGAATTTTAGTATGAGTTATCATCCACAAACAGATGGATAGATCGAAAGGACAAACCAAATCATAGAGGATATGCTCCACATGTACGTAAGAAAAAAATGGAACAAGTGGGAAGACTACCTACACTTGGTAGAATTTGCATATCACAATGGGTACCAAACTTCGGCTAAGTTGAGCCCTTTCAAAATATTGTATGGTAGAAAGTGTACAACTCCAATTAGCTAGGATAACCCAGTTGACAGACTCATGGTTGGACCAGAGATGCTCCAATAAATGGAGAACATGGTAAGGAAGGTACAACATAACTTGAAAGAAGCATAGGACATACATAAGAGCTATGCAGATTGGAAAAGAAGACATTTGAAAAGTCAAGTGGGCGACCAGGTTTATTTGAAGGTCAAAGCCTGAAAAAGCTCGTTGAAGTTAGGGAACTGTGCCAAGCTGGCAGCCAGGTTTTGTGGGGCCTTCGAGATACTAGCTCGAATTGGACCCGTAGCATATCAACTTGCACTTCCAGCTAATCTAAGAATTCATTATGTATTTCATGTTTCTTTGTTAAAAAATTATATTCATGACCCTATTTGTAACACCCTGTTTCCCCCAGTTTGTAAAAATAACTAGACTGGCCAAAACTGTGGCAAACTCATGAATGTGAATATGTGATGTAAATGGACCTTATGAAAAAGGTCAATGAATGTGAATAATGTTATGAATTTATATTGTAGGACTGTTGAGAGGGGATGTGCAGAAAAAGAGACCACGATGGCGGTGGAAGGCACCTAGAAAGGTGGTGTTAACTTCCACCGAGAATTAATACCGTATTTGGACTTCACTGGCCTGGAGAACCAAAAGCGACTCGCTGGCCCCGAATTAAACGTCTCGTAGGCTAGTAGGTTGATGGCTCCTCGGGAATTAATGAGGGATGGGGAGGTGAACCGCCCATCCGTAGAGCCATCATGACTGACCAGCACAAGGGAAATCGCACCACACGCAACCTCGCAAGAGGATAAGGCATGGGGCAGAAGCAATTGGGGGCAGACACGAGGGGAGGAAGAGAACTCTAGAAATATGTAGAGTGAGTGATAGCAGAGAGGAAGGAGAGTAACCTTTGCTCCTAGTCACTGGCAAACAGAGATGCAGTCTCACAACATCATGGTTTCATCTCGGGGGTGGCTAGTGGTAAATCCGCTGGGAGTCACTGAGCCTACGGTTGGGTGGAAACGAGCACCCCTCTCAGCAGTTGCTTGACCCCTGGTGTTATTTCTAATAAGTGTTTTGCCTTTGGCATCTAGAAATATATGTATTCTGATAATTATGCTCGTAAGCTGTGAAACTGTGAATGATTTCATTATAAGAATGTCTGTATGGCATTTTGATCAGTACTAGTAGTTGTATATTTGTATGGAAAAACTATGTATCGCTTATGTCCTCATGAATCATTATTTATATGAGTATTGATCTAATTCAGACTTCACGTGTGGTTCTCGGGAGGACGATACTATTATCTACCTCAGATAGTACCCTAGGTGAACCTCCCCATAGAGATACCCTCCTTGAAAATCCCATCAAGAACTGGGAAAGAGAATGTGAAGGTGTAAGGCCTTAGTAACCCTGCACGAGGAGGAACGATCCTCTTGAACACCCGAGATGGCAGCATAAGGATGAAGTATTGAATCGATGGATGAGATCTCGTCAGGAGATCTGCGGTCACTCACGACCGTCAGATCGGAGGAAGAAGATGGAGTGTTAAGTGTCTTAACCCTAATAGGTGTTAATCGATGGACGAGATTCCATCAAGAAACCTGTGGTCACACATGACCATTAGTTTGGTAGGAGTAAGTAGGGTGTTAAATGCCTTACCCCCTTTTTTTCTGTGTATTCGTGGACGGTGAAAAATTCAGGACCGTAGATCTCCAAGGTCCATGGGAGTATCTGGACCATTGATTTTTCCACGTCCAGGGAGTCGTGGAAGAATGCACAGGTAGGAACCAATCTGAGCCATTAGATCTCGGCTGGAAAACCCGACAGCTGTTGGATCTGTCAGGAGTTACCCGAGGGTTAAGACCCCAGTGTATAGGGGCGAAAGCCCCGAAATAGATCTAAGCCATCCGAATGACGGAGGCCACATGTCGTAAGATTACCCATTTCGGGAAATCGAGAATCGCAAAATCGGGAATCCTGATGACGAGAGTTCAGGATTTTCCATGGTGAAAACTTCGAGATAGATCCAAAACCATCCGAATGACGGAGGCCACATGTCATAAGATTACCCATTTCAGGAAATCAGGAATCACGGAGTCAGGAATCTTGATGATGAGAGTTCAAGATTTTCCATGGTGAAAACCCCAGAATAGATCTAAGCCGTTCGAATGACGGAGGCCACGTGTCGTAAGATTACCTATTTCGGGAAATCGAGAATCGTGAAATCGGGAATCTTGATGATGAGAGATCGGGACATTCCATGGTGGAAACCCAGGACAGATCTGGACCAATAAAATTTACGAAGGCTATGTGTCGAACGATTTTCCACATCGGGGAACCGGGGATTAGGAATTCGGGAGCCCCGTGATCGAGAGTTCAGACTCTCGTGATGATAAGTCCCGATGAAAGGACGAGATTCTTCCGGAGGATCTCAGGGTCTGTAATAACCGTTGGATGTGAGGAAGAGATGCCGACTTCAAGATGGGGTGTGAGTGCACATTAAGGTAAGCAATGTGTAGATCTAGACGGCCGGAGTCCACCCGCCCAGATCTACAACTGCGGTTTCATTCTGGATCCCCCTTGTTGTTCTTCCTTTAACGGTGGGGGCGGGCGGGGGGGTGGTGTCCGGAATTGGACGTGCAACTCTCGAATGGTTGAGATTAATTCACCGTGATCAATGATGCTTACGTGAATTCCAGACCCCCCTTGCCATTCTTCCTTTAATGAGGGGGGGGGGTCTGGAATAGTGTGGCGTGTGAAATGGGGCCCCCTCCTGTCCTTTTGACTATCGTGTCGCAATTCCCCTTTGCCACCTGTACTCCACTTAACCATGCGATGGGCCTATTCTCATTGGTTGTTCGCTAGCCCTATCGGGGTTCGGCGGTTGCAGAGTCGAACGATTCGACATCATTGTAGCACCGAGGTGCGAAATACAAAAGACACTGCATTTATTTGAACTATGATCATGACCTGCGATCACATGGGAACAGAGAGAGAAAGAGCTATCTTGCATTAAGCCTCCATAGGTAATTCGGGGGTTTTGATTCTGTGGAAATCAACGAAAAATTTGATTGAGGTAGTAGATATGTGACAAAGTGGTATCAAAGCATGGTTACAACACTCGGCCTATTGGGATCATGCATGAGTTGTGCATAAGCTCCGTTCGAAGCACTGCTACAAGGAGTAACCCCCTAACTTAACTCTCTTGTCCAGGATTAAAACTTGGAAACGAGAACCCGACTGTGTATGCATGTGAAAGAGTTATAAATTTATCCACAGATTCTAAAATGTATTTAACTATTGACTAATAACCAGCATTTGTCTTTTCACCCAAGCGGACGATTAGCCACAGGAATTTATAGACACAGAGAATGGTGACTCCCCAATAGATGGGAGAAGGCTCCCGCAATAGAGATGAAGAGTCTGATGAAAGAAGAGCAATGGGAACCCCTCCAAATCTAACCGAGACTGTGAGGAATCTCATGGTTGATTTGAAAAGCTGCAAGGCTAACAATGAAAGGATGATGAAAGAACAAGAAAAGAAAACCGAAATTAATGCAGTTTTACTACAGAGCTTATCTGACCTACAGTGACAAATGCAGCATGAACCCAAGATGCAGAAACATGGTTGTATCAGTGGCCATACTGAGAGGAGCACCTCAAGAAAGGTCCACACAAGAGGTAAAGGACCAGTGCCAGATGATTCCACTGAGAAGGAAGATGGCGATTCAGAAGGCTCTTCCAGTAGCAGGACCAGTTCCTATTCTCGAAGAAAACAAAAGAAACAAAAGACTTCCAAGGGTCATAAATTTGAAGAATTCAGAAAGGCCAAACCTCCCTCCTTCGACAATGAAATAAATAAGGGAGAGGAAGCCGAGGCCTGGCTACTTGGACTGAAGAAATATTTCAAAGTCCATGATTTTTCAGAGAATTTGAAGGCCTGAGTGGCCACTTTCAATCTGAATGAAAATGCTTCCATCTAGTGGGAGGATCTTAAGAATATGAAAGGGGTCCGTGAGGAGGACCTGTCTTGGAAACAGTTTGAAAAGTACTTCTGGAAGAATTGTTTGTCGGAAAGATATTTCGATAAGAAGGCTAAAGAGTTTTATGAACTCAAACTAGGACAATTCACTATAGAGGAATATTTCAAAAAATTCCTCGACTTATTGAGATATGTACCCTACATCAAAGCAGAGAAGGCGAAGGTGCAATGATTCATCAGTGGGCTACCCAAGGAATACTGAAACCGAATCAAATTCGATGAGCCAAAGACCTTAGAAGACACTATTTGAAAAGCAACATATTGTCATGAACAATATGGACATCGTGCAGAGTCTCGTGGAGACTGGAAACAAAAGAGTGGTTCAAGATTTCAGAAAAAGGGGATCAAATCCTTAGGATTTAAGAACTACAAGAAGAACCCCAGAATGAAATTTCCAGATCTGAGTGTACTTCAGTAGAACTTTCCCTCGGTGGACGAAAGTAAAACTTGTGGACCTATACCAGTGAAGACTAATAACCCAAAGAAAGAACCTCTGAATGCTGGGGTTGTGGAGAAGAGCATCTCTTGAGAGACTGTCCACACCGAAAACATAATATTTGGAAAGTTTATAACATTCAAGAAGCTCCCGCAGTCAATGATGTGGCAAGGAGTGTGCCGCATATTTATGCAACATTGGATAATAACCAAGTTGACCACCAAGCTTCAGTGGTGGAAATAGAAGGTATGATTTTCAACCATTTGGTGTCTGTTTTGATTGACCCTAGTTCAAATTTGAGTTATATAGCCCCTAAAGTTGTTGATAAGTGTAATCTACAGCCATGAAATCAAACTAAGCCATGGTTGGTATAGTTAGCCACTGGAACCAAAAGAAAGGTAGTAGAGGTCATACCAGCCTACCAATTAATGTTGGGTGAATTCCCCACCCAAGCAACCCTTAATGTATTACCCATGGGATCATACGATCTGTTGATTGATATGGACTGGTTGGCCGCCCATAAAGCCAGACTGGACTATTACCATAAAACCTTAGAATGTGTGAGCAAAGAAGGAAAAAGGATAACCCTTCAAGGGATCCAAAAACTGGTCTCGGTGAGGCAAATATCTGCCCTGCAAATGAGAAAGTATTGCCGAAAGGGATGTCCCCTATATGCAATACAGGTGTTAAAAACCATCGAAGGTGCTAAACCAAACCCTAATGATCACCCTATCCTAAGAGAATATAGAGATGTGTTTCCGGAAGAGGTATCGGGTCTACCTCCGAGAAGAGACATTGACTTCTCGATAAAGCTCGCACCAGGAGCGGTGCTGGTGTCTAGGACACCCTACCAGATGAGCACACCTAAGTTAGTGGAACTCAAATTACAATTGAAAGAAATGATGGATAGGGGTTATATTCAACCCAGCGTGTCCCCATGGGGAGCACCATTCCTGTTTTTGAAAAAGAAGGATGGCACCCTTAGACCGTGTATAGATTATAGACAACTTAATATAGTAACCATAAAGAACAAGTACACCTTGCTCAGGATCGATGATATATTCAATCAGTTGGGAGGAGTGTCTATTTTCTCAAAGATTGACTTGAGGTCAGGATACCATCAAGTTCGAATCAAGGGTGAAGACATCCATAAAACCGATTTCCAGACACGATATGGTCACTATGAGTTTGTGGTAGTGCCATTTGGGATAACCAATGCCCTTGCCACTTTCATGTGCTTAATGAACAATGTACTTAATAAATTTTTAGATAAATTTGTACTAGTTTTTATGGATGACATATTAATCTACTTTAAGAATAGAGAAGAACATGAAGAGCACCTTAGACTTGTGCTGCAAGTGCTAAGAGAGCATCAGCTCTATGCTAAATTCGACAAATGTGACTTCTTTCAAAATCAAATGCATTACTTGGGACATGTTCTGTCCAAGGAAGGGGTAGCAGTAGATCCTGACAAGATCAGGTCTATCATGGAATGGCCTACCCCAAAGGATGTTTCAAACATTAGATCCTTTATGGGATTGGTGGGATACTATAGGAGATTTATAAAAGGGTTCTCCAAGATTGGTTTTCTGATCACTGCCCTCCAGAAGAAGGGGAAAAAATTCCTGTGGACACAACAATGTGAAGAAAGATTTCAAACCTTGAAACATCTACTAACCCATGCACCTGTGTTGAAAATCGCTGACCCAGAAGCTGACTTCCTTGTGTGCATAGATGCCTATAAGGAAGGGCTCAGAGGAGTCCTTATGCAGGGAGGAAGTGTGATCTACTATGAATC
>SNQJ01S0009919.1:257176-268448 GCA_010110895.2 Picea sitchensis | reverse complement strand
AAGTATCCATGTGATTGGATCCTTGCCATCAAACTTCCTCATATCAATCTTAGGAACGTGGTTAGTCTTCAAACCAAAGTTGGAGTTTCTCCATTCTTGATTCACCTTCCTTGTGTCCTCATCATGAATTTCATGGGATGCATTTTCACTTTCATGTGTCTTTTCTATTACGAAATTTTTCAATACTTCCATGATCTCCCCTTTTAAACCATCCATCTAAGTATCCAACTTAACTTCCATTGAATCCATCTTAGTATCCAAATTAGCTTCCATTGAATCCATCTTCTTTTGTAGTTCATTTATGTCCCTACGCATTTCTTCACCTTCATCAAGAGTCCAAGTAGGATTTTCTGGAGGCTTATTTTGTGTAGAAGTTCCCTTTTTTGGTGGCATGTTGGCCGAGTATCACTTTTGAACCTTGATTTTGAGGTAGTTCTACTAGACAATATTTATTCTATTGTATCTCCCAAGTTTCGGCCCTTCTGGGTATGAAACTTTATTTTATGTAGTTCTATGATACTTCTTCTCTACAATGCCATAGGTCTAATAAAAATGGGATGTGCCAAGTGGAATTTACGGTAACTTCCCCACAACTTGCCGATTTTTGTCCTTTCCAGAAGATATCACTTGTATAGCATGCCCCGCACAAAATAATTGATATAAAATTCTGAAACTCATACCCGAAACACTACAGGCTATCCAAGATCCAATGAAACCAGTCCCACTCAATTTGGATACTCTAGGAAGAAGTTATGATTTTTTTACCTGGAACACCTTCTTGAGACTGTTCAATAGGACTAGTCAGATACCCTATCTTACACAGGGTGTATCTACAAATGTAGGATGATCTAGAAGCCGACCTTTTTACCAAATATACCTTACTATTTTTTGTAAATAGTCTCCAGATTTTAGGGTCTGAAATGTTACAGAAACATTTTTATAGAGAAAATTCCGCAATGACTCAGTTCAAGATGATTACAAAACCCTATCTTATATAGGTTGTATCTCTGAAAGTATAATGCCTCAGGAGCTGAATTTTGAACCCAACGTACCTTGATCCGTCTACTAAATATCTTCCAAGTCAATCCTTATGAAATGTTGTAGAAAACAATTTATAGCGAAAATTCCAAGGTGTCTTAGATGTAGCAGTGAAACCCCAAGACCTTGAGCTCTGATACCATATGTTAAGAACCAAATATCAATATAGCATAGAAAAACCTCATAAAAAGTAATCAGCACCTTCAAAAAGAGATAGTTTCATATAATAAGCCTCTTCGAGGGGGAAACCTCCTTTTACCCCACTTAAATGTTCAAGTACAAGATGATTCAAAATGAAAACATCTCCTTGGTACATATAGGAGACTAGGAGGTATAATTACAACTAATGGCCTAAAGCCGACATAAATAAAATAACATTACTAATATAATATGCCGCAATTAAGGGGTAATGAGCCAATATTAGGGCTTAACATATATATAAATCAAGGCTGATATATTAAGGTCCAAAATAATATGATGTCATCAACAAAATAGGGTAGCACCAGTGATGCAAGGAGCTAGGAAGAAAAAATTTCATGCTTAGAAATAAATCAAGTGTCATGATAAATTTTCCAAGAACATTGTGCCAATATTTAATGAGAATAAGTTAAATTTTGAGCAAGTAGTGTGATTCAAGGGAGACTCTCGCAATGCTTTGTTGACTAAGTACTTGTTGACAAAAATCATCGTCAACAAGGAGGAACCCCACGACACAACCACCCAATGCTGAAGGTTTTTGAGAATAAAATATCTACCATATGCTTTCCCAATGAGGGATTTGTCTACCATTTCAAAAGCTTCAATGATGGTGATATCTCCACCCAAGACAAAATTTGATTCTACTATGGAAGCCAACATGCACTTGTTTTCCTTCTCCATTTGTGTCTGGGGCTTTGAGGAGAGGAATGATCTAAGGGAGTTGGGATACCAGAGACCCCCCCCCAAAAAAAAAACCATCCCAACCATTGATATTGGAAGGTTATAGACACCAAGTGATAATCCCAACTTCAAGCGGTGACGAACCAAAACTAGGATGCAGATCTTGTTCTAGATATGGTTAGAGACACGAAGAAATGAAACCCTGGTCAAAAACCTGGAAGACCTTAGAATCGGGGGACAAGAATCAATGGTCAGGAAGAGAGCACAACAAGGTCAAAATCGGAGGCAACGATGAATATTGAATCAAAGGAGGCCATGATAATGAAACTCCTATTGAGAATTCTGGAGAAACGCCTTGAGACATAAAGCCCGGGAGACCATCCGATAAACCTTGAAGAGATAGATCAGGACAGTGAGAGAGAGCATACCTAGAATCAAAACCCTCCTCCAACCAAGGGTTGAGAAACTATCCATGGCCTAGAGATCCAGAAAATGAGGCATAAATGGGAGTGGATGCTGAAGAAAGAGGACAAGCCTCATCTCACACTATCAAAATAGGTTCAGACAAACATGGGTTGACTAGGAAGAAGGGAGGAGAGACAGTAGGCGGAGACCGAGGAAGCAGCTCAACAGGATCCGGTGAGTAATCCACAATGTCATCATAAATCGTCATATTCACCCGCCAAAAAAAAACCTTAAGAAATGATAAAATAAAACTCCTACCACCTGAGAATCCCTAACCGTAGACAAAGAAGAGACGTGTCCACAACTTCCACCAAGAGAGGAGAACGTGAAATATTCAAGCCTGCAGTGAGAAGGGAAACCACAGAGCCATATTCCCCTTATGCCATTTGTATATAGTATATGATTCCATTAAAATTTGTGTCATGTTATTTATACTACAATAAATGACACCACTAAATAAAAAATTGTTAACTCAAATAGTAGTTAATTAAAACAACGAATAAAAGTCGTGCCTTGTGATTTATACTACAATAAATGACACCACTAAATAAAAAATTGTTAACACAAATAGTAGTCAATTAAAACAATGAATAGAGCATAAAATAAAGGTGTCATGATTATAAAACAATGACTTAATTAAGATCAATATGATATGCATGAGGTGGTTTTCACAAGGAAGAAGCTAAACATTTGAACCCATTATGATAAAGTTGCCATGATTATAAAATAATGACTTAATTAAAATAAATATGAGATGCATGAGGTGATTTTAACAAGGAAGAAGCTAATCATTGAACCCATTATCAAGTAATAGACCAAGGAAGGCATATAATACTAATTTCTAGCAATTCAAATGGAAACTCAATTTTACAAGGAAATAATTTTCCAATAATTAAAAACCAAAAAAACAATTGTATACAAGAAATATAAAGATTAGCTTAGAGAAAACCCAAATGCAAAAAATCAACATCAAATGGCCTTCTTTGTCCAAGATTTATTTCTTAGGAATTATAAAATTGTAATGATATTTTTTATTTATGGAGCTATACTAATTACAAAATTAGTTTCCTAGAAATCTCTCTCTTCTCTTGTGAACAACCCTTTCTTCAATTCTACAAAAACATGTATAGGTGGAATATATTTTCTCAGAGTAGCTAGAAGGATAGGCATCCTTAACTAGTGATTTTCATGGTAGATGTAATGTACTCCTTATGAGGGTACCTCAAAAATTCACATTCTTGTGAAATTTTGAAGCTTTTGATTCCAGTATTAATTAAAAAAAGAAATATGTAGCAGAAAAAAAAAGGATCACACAATAATAAAGAAATTTATTAACAATCAAAGCCTCACAGATAATCCATGTATACATGAATTAATCATATGATTATACAATATACAACATTTAAAAGTAATTAACACAACGAAAATTAACAAATAATGAATTAAATAAACATAGAAATTATCTTTAAATATAAATTCGATCAACTCGCTACAAACATTGGACGTTCCACCCAACCTTAGGCTATGTCGCACATTATCTCTCTACAACAATCCATCCCTAAGATTCGACTATGAATAATGAACGGTGGGTTCCTAGGCCAACTCTAAAACACATACCAGTCATTTATCAAGCTCTCACAGTTTTCTCTAACACACACCAATTTCCAGCTTACCAACTCTATTTCCCACTTATCCCACATAACCCAAAGACATGAACCATGCTCTCTACAATCCATTCCCTTAGGATCTTCCACTTCTTTCCAAGGTTGTAGTGCCACTGGATAGGAAATTTCAATGTTGGAAGCTCTAGGTAATTTTAGTTGTTGATAGTTATTACTCATAAACTACCATCAAACCCATGCACAAAAGCATTAGTTTCTTGTTGGAATAACCAATAGACACCTACAACCAATTAGTAATGGATCTCTATCTCTAAAATTTTGTTCTCATGCTAAAAACCAAGAAAAAGAATGACCTAGAATGAATGAAGAATGAATGGAGAATGAGTGAGGAATAATGAATGACCAAGCCCCTAAAAAACAAAGGCATAGTTTATATGATTGCATGTGTTGATTAATTGGGTTGGTTTTCATTGATGTCAACCATTGAATCAATTTAAGTAGAAAATATCGGTAGCCCCAACAGTATGGTTAAGGGACTCAAGTTTGTATAATGGTATGAAGATCAATATATTTGCAGGTAAGACTATTCTATATAGATAGTACATGGCATGCCATTTTCAGTGATATGTGGAGATTCACATAACTCCTCACAGTTAGAAATTTATGGCCTTGTGAATTTGGAGAACCCTCATCAGTTATGTAAAAGCCCCTATAAGGTCAAAGAAGTAAAATTATTATAGAAACTCCTAGAAGAAGTTGACTAGTCAAAGTGGGTGAAACTAGGAGTTAATCATGGGTTAAGTTGTTTCAATAAGAAAATAATTAAAAATAAATTAGTTTCAACTAGAAGTGGAGAGATCACTATTTTTGGATAAAGTGGTTGTAAGGGGACAGAGTGGCTAGAAGTGGGTTAAACCTTAAAGAAGGAATTTGGGTAAAGTTAGTTAGAAGATAACCCCTTGAGAAAGCTACTTGGAGAGTATAAATAAGAGAGAAAGGGTGTCCTATTAGAACCTAATGAGCACATTGAATATATATTATTTGTGAAAATTTTATTGCAGGTACTCATTAATACATCTAAAGTTACCCAAGTTTGAGAGAGAAAAGAAGGGTTGACAGCGAAAGTTTTGGAATTGCAAAAATACTGAAAAAACCCTAGTTTTTTAGGTGTACGTGAGTTTTAGTGGAAGAAGGCACGTACATACGCGGGATAAAGGAGAATAGGGAACACACATACACAGGACAAAGAAGAAGAGGCCACGTATAGTTGGGTAAATCCATGAAATCTTGAGGAGATGAAGATGCCAGGTTTCTAGAGTCTGAAAGCAAGCTCCCAGGAAGGTCTACAGTGATCAAGTACAACAGATCTATCTACAAGTTCAAAAGGTATGTCTTATTTTTATGTGTAGTTGAATATTGTTGTCTACATGAGATATGATTATGGAGGTTTGAGGATTTTTCCTAGAAAGGATATTGGTTGTATAGAAATTACTGTATAAGCCAGATATATAGAAATGTAATGTTGGTATATCTGATATTTATCATTCGTACAACTTGTTAGTGTTGAGGCATATCTTTTATTTCTTGGTACATGGTTGAGGGTTTTGGTTGTGAAGTTGTTTGTGTAGTGTGAGGATGAATATCAGTGAGGGTTTGATGTCTATTCCATGTGAGGGTTATTACACTTGATCATGATTGTATACACATGTATGGAAAATGACTAGAGAGACATAGATGCACTTGGTTAACAGATATGTATGATGATGTATGATTAGGAAACAACTACAGATTGGACAGAGTGACATGTTACAGGTTGAAAAGAGTCAGTTTCAAAAAGGTGAAAACCCTATATTTCTGAAGGTGTATGTAGGCTATAGTATAGACAGGTCGCATACATACACAGTCTATGGTATAGATATGTCATGTACATACACGAGCTACAGTATATACAGGTCGTGTACCTATTGGTTTTGATTAGTACATGCTAATTACTAGTATAGATTGGTCACAGGTTATTAGCACATGTTGGTTACAAGTTGTTGGCACATATTGGTATACGTTTATAGTGGTATATCTTACAGTGACAGTTTGGCAATGGTTTCATTATCTATTTGGCACTTATATTTCAGGGCGGCGGGACGTGGAAAGGATAGGTGGTTGTAGCCACCTTCTGGTTCTAACTGGAGAACATAGGGGGTTGTAGCCTCCTTTTGGTTAGATCCAGAGAATTGTGGAGTTGGTGATTCACTCAGGTTGTATCCTGAAATTATAGGGGGTGGGAGCCTCCTTCCAGTTGCAGCTGGAAAACAATGGAAGTTGGTGCTTCCAATGAATGTAATTCTTAAAGACATATAATATAAAGCATTATGTTCTTTTCTCCCGCATTGGATTTCCACGTAAACGTATTGTTGTACTTTTTATGTGTGTGATTGTTCACTGTTCATGGTTTATTTATTCTATTCTTGTTGAATGATTTTAGTAAATTGATCATAAAGATAAATATCACTTATATATTGTGGTTAAAAAGGATTAAATTTCTCTATTACGGATTCACCCCCCCCTCTTAGTAATCCAACAATTGGTATTAGAGAGGGTTCCTTCAAGAATCATTTTAACCACTGGAAGGTAGATCATGGAGAGAAACAGTATGTATAAAAATGGAATACCATAGTTTGATGGACATAACTATGCATTTTGGAGTAGAAGGATGAAAACATATGTACAAGCACATGTATTTGAGGTTTGGAAATCATTATTACCTTGATACAAATAACCTGTCATTCCTCCAACAAATGAAAATGGAAGGAATCTAAGTTTAAATAATTCGAAAGCCAAAAAGGCTATCGTGAATGGTATGGTTGATTCGGTTTATGTCAAAGTTATGCATTGCATCTTAGGAAAGGAGTTTTGGGACAAACTTTAGAATATTTATGAAGGAGACACAAAATTCAAGGAAATGAAGGAAGATGAAAATGTTGCACCCTATTTTTTATGAGTTGATGAAGCAGTGAATGAAATTAGAGGATTGGGAGAAGAATTTAATGAATCTATAATTGTTCAAAAAGTGTTAAGATCTCTTCCAATGAGATTTTATCCTAAGATATCAACACTAGAAGAAATAAGAGATACGGATTTGATAAGCATGGATGAGGTACATGGAATATCCATAGCCTATGAAATGCGAACAGAACAGGAGAATCTAGTCACAAAAGAAGCATCACTCAAAGCATCCAAGAAGTCAAAGAAAAAGGACACGAAAAAGGTAAATTCAGATAGAAGAAACAGTGACATCTCAGAAGATGATGAAGAAGTATCCAACTTCATCAGAAGACTAAAAGAGGGAACCAATGGAGAATAGAGAGGTAAGATTCGATTGATTTTTTTTTAATTGTGATGGTATTGGTCATTTAGATAACAAATGTCCCTAGAAGACACCACCTCATCAGACGAATTTGAAGGCAATGAAAGTTATACAGAAAGGGTTCTATTCATGGCAATAGAAAAATTTTATGAGTAAGGAAATGAAGAATAATATGAAGAGGAGGAAATTGACTACAAAGAAGAAATGTTGAGTGCTATAGAAGTTATAAAAAGGGAAAAGAATAAAAAAAATTCACTATAGGAGAAACTATGAAGAAAAGAGGAAACTCAAAATTTCAACTCTAAAGAACTAGAGCAGATGATCACTAAATTAAAAATTCAAGTTGAATAAGACAAAATAATGGAAGAAGCACTCAAATAACGATTAGAAGAAAGAGACAGGATCCTTGGAAATTTGGAAGCATAAATTGTCACATTAAGAAAATATCTTCAAAAGAAAAACATCCAGAATAGCTCTAAAGTTTTGGATAACATTATTAACATTCAAAGGCCACATCATGACAAGTTCGGACTAGTGTATAATCAGACAAAAAAGGGATCAATTGCCAAAACAACAGATCAAGAAACCCAACCAAGAAGCTATGCAAACACAATCAAAGGAAACAAGATTTACAAGGAAGATCACAGAGACACTCCTCCACCCAGAAGATTCAAATTTCATAATCAGCAACAGTCAGAAACAAGAAGGCCTCAATAAGAAGAAAGATTCAAAAGAGTAACTCCCTTCAAAATATATTAAACTCCCAAGTACCAAACTATATTTTTTTTTTTTATGTTATTCATGTAACAATTTTGGACATAAGGATGTAAATTGCAGATAAAAGAGCAGAAACAACTATGAAAGTCATGCACAAAATGGTTACCCAAGATGGCCTATTTAAACATAGAGAAGAAGCTAAAACAGGTTTGAATCCTTTACCACTGAAGTAGAATGCTACAAGTGCAACAACTCTAGACACATGAACAAAGATTGTAGAATGAAAGTTCCTCCAAGAGAATCACAACAAAATAACAGTCATAGACAGGAACCTCAAAAAAGAATATGAATAAGAAAGTAGAATCAACATAGAAATGAAGAATGCACACTCGCTCTACAAGCTAAACATAAGAAATGTGGTTGGTATGTTGACAGTGGCTGCTCAAATCACATGACAGGTGATACTGACAAGTTTCTAATCTAGGGAAAGGAAAGAGATGGATCAGTCTCCTTTGGAAACGATGACTCAACTAGAATTATTGGAAGAGTAACAGTTATAATTGGAAATAAGGATACCAAGGCATATAATGTTCTACTAGTGGAAGATATGAAACACAATCTTTTGAGTGTAAGTCAAATGTGTGAGCAAGGTCACAAACTTGTGTTTGATTCATAGAAGTGTTAGATAAGAAAATAAGGTTCAAGAAAAGTGGTTGCAATGACTATAAGAACTTCAAGGAACATATATGTATTAAGTGAAATTGGAAATGAAAAGTGATGTATAGGTAAATAAGATGAAGTTTGGCTATGGCACAGAAGAATGGGTGACATAAAATTTGATAAGCTTGTCAAAGTTAGCAAAAAGGAAGAAATCATAGAAGTACACCAGTATTTACGTGGAAACTCAAATGGGAGAAAACCACAGAATGCTTCCTATATATATCAATAATTCATTCATAGGAAGCACAAACTTCCCAATTCTCCAGCTGCAACTAGAAGGATTCTACAACCCCCTATTCTCATGATATAACCTAAAGGAAACTACAACTCCTTGAATTATCTAGCTCTAACAAGAAGGATGCTACAACCCTGTGGGTTCTCTGACTCCAACTGGAAGGTGGCTACAACCACCTAGTTCTCAGACTCTAACCTGAAGGAACTTCAACTCCCTTATTTTTTGGCTCCAACCGGAATGAGGATACAACCCCCTTTCCTTTCCCCATCATGTTTCCTTGAAATATAAGTGTGGAACAATTGTCACTACCACAATCATCGCCATTTTCATTGCCATTGTCATTTTCACTATCACTATCATTGCCACTATCACATCAACCTGTAACATGTCACTGTATCCAACCTGTCACCTTAACCTGTCACTGATCAACTTGTTGAACCTGTCACTGTCATCGATACTCAACCAGATCCTATCAGATGGATCATGTACCAAGGAAACCTCTCAAATAGATTTCCAACATCACCAACACATGCATATACCATGCATGTACCAAGATCACCAACATACCATCAAGTACCAACATGTATCATGCATCAACCATGCATCAGCATGTGCCACAACCTATACCATCAACCATGTACTATAACAAGTACATCAACCATGCACCAAAAGTGCATCATCAACACCTATTCCATACCATGTGTCAACCATGCACATCAACCATGTACATCAACCATCAACACATGTACCATACCATGTGCCAACCATGCAAATCAACCATGCAAAAAACCTCCACCAATATTCCAATATCACCAAGATGTTCCTCAAGCACTATGCCAAAATCAAGTGTCCAACATGCACCTCAATCATGTGCCAAACCAAGAACCAATCTATTCCTCAACAAGTATTATAGCAACATCAACAAGACATGCATCCAATCATGCACCTCAAACCATGTGCCTCAACCATATACCATGTCACTCATGATATGTCTCAACCATGCCATACACCATAACTTCATCAACATGTAACCCTTAAAACATGCATATAAACATACCTATAACTCTCTAACAAACCTAGTGTATGTTATCATAGACTTGCATACCTTCCTCAACTTCAACAACAAGAGAATAACATCTTCATCAAACTTTATTTTAGTCTCACGAGACTAGTTTTTGGATTAGTCACAAACCCTAACTTTCAACAAGAATAACTATGTACCTTTAATGAATGAAGGTATTAAAATGGTACAAAATATTATTCAATATTGTCTCTCCAATTCCTCCAGGTTTCACTTCTTATAACCTTTGTGAAAAGTAGTTAAAGAAAAAATGATAGACCTTGCTAAATTCTATCTTATTCTATAGAGAAAACTTGTAGAGCATGCCACGCACGGAATATTTGATATCTAGATCTGAAAATATCACAAAAGATAACAAGGACTATACTCTATCCAATTAATTTTGTCTCGCATAATTTGGAGCTTCTATGAATAATTTATGACCTTTTTACCTCAAACACTTGTTTGAGACTAGTTCCAGGACTAGCCAAAAACTCTATCTTCCACATAGTGTATCTCCCAATATACAATCACCCAGAAGATGAAGTGTTGCTACATGTACCTTAATATGTCTTCTCAATATCCTCTAAGTTTCACTATCTGAATCATTCTAGAAATAAATTTATAGCAAAAACGGTAAGATGACCTATAAATAACATACCTTAGAACACATCCTCACAAGACTTCATCCTCCCTTGCAATTTTGACCTTCTTTACTCCATCTTTGTTGAGGAAAAGGTATGGAAAACCTAATTCAAGCATTTTTAGATCTTACCAAGTTAAGGAAAGATTGTTGGGAATCTCACCCAGGGTTCATAGTCTTAAAACAAAAAACAATCACTTAATTCGCAGGTATCAGAAATTACATGAGTGTGTACATAAATTACATGAATGTGTACATGGAGATAAAAAGCAAAAGATTGAACCCGATCATTAAAATACATATGTGAGACTGAAACAATAATCTATTTTTTTTATTGATTTCATTCTAAGATACAAGATTGAGCTCTCTTTACAAACCACTATTGTTGATACTGAGAGGGGGGTGAATCCGTATCAAGTACAATTTAAAACCTTTTTCAACTTATAATTAAACCATTCAATTATATCCAATGAGCAATGAACAATAGTATAAGAGTTACACCAATACACCACAATACACCATGCACAATATA
>SNQJ01S0009919.1:215668-253409 GCA_010110895.2 Picea sitchensis | reverse complement strand
ACAACATGATGTATACTATCCATCCATGGGTGTTGTATCTGCATGTGCATTTTCCTTCATGTCCAAATAACTTCATCAATCTTGTGGTCCAAAACCCATGACTAGGGTTGACATCAATGACAACAACCAATCTTCCAACAACTATGAGGGTAGGGACCAAAGTCATATTTATAAGCCTTTGATGGGCACCATACAAAAATACTTTGACAACAAAAGAAAAATAAAGCTAAAGATCTGGATCAGCTTGCCACAAAATGATATCACTTGACTCTGCGAGATATTCTTTATCAGTCATGAAATTCAATTCATAAACAAACAGGAACACATAGACTGCCAAAGATAAATCATACACCTTTAAAACAAGCTGCTGAAATATGTGATTCAATTTTGAATCATGTTGCCTTCAATAAGACCCTACTGTCATCAAGAGGGTTAAGCCTTCTAGTAAACTCAGAATGAATGAAAATTGAAAGTATCTCACTAGTGTAGAGAAAACCTTATGGTTGCAGTTCTTCTTATATTCTCTCGCATGTCTCTTCATTTCATTGAGCTTTTATTCCTTCTCAATAAGTTATGGTAGTTCAACTACCTTTCTTTAGTTAAGCCTAATTAGCTTAACTAATTAATTGAGACAAATAATAATAGTATATATAAATAAGGGTCTAATTAAATAATAACTAAATAGGTGGGACCCCTTGTGACTCCCATTTTTATTTCTTTTAATAATCATCAAACATGAAATATAAAATCACAATCATTTGATTCAAACATCCTCCTTGTAACTCTCATTCTTATAATTATGATCAAATTTTTAATATCAGCAGAATATAACATGACCATATCCAAAAATAGCACTATATCCATGATGTCCAAAAAACGACCTAAATAAATGCTTATTGTCCAAAACATTGTCAAAGTAAAAAGACTATCCTTGGTAGAAAAGACTGTCCTCGGTAGAAAATAACACAAATTATCATTAAAAACCATATTTACTGTGAGAGGTGTTGTAATACGATTAATTTTCAGAATTTTAGCTTTAGACTTTGCCTCTTAGAAATAAACTTTTCACCCAAAAAGAAAAAGAAACTTAGAGATTCTCCTTTTAAATTTAAAGATAAATCCATCGCTTGTTGAAAACCCGCATACGATATCCACTGTCGATTAGCTACTCTAATTTTATCAAACGGTCTTAATGATCTAAGAACTATAGAAATTGCTTGAGTTTTAAATAAAGTCTCTAACGTTCTCTTCGGATCTTCGCGCTTTGGTTATTCCAACAATTCTAAACAATGAAAACCCTGAATTTCTGAAATGTCGAAGTACTTAAGGCTAATTCAAGGTTTAAAACATGATAAAGTAAAACATAAAAATGAGTAATAGGAGATTAACTTCGTGAATTTGACCTCCAGGAGATTTATACCCTAATTTTGTCCAAAACTCATGAACATCGAAGTATTAATGATATGTATGATTGGCTAAAATTAACAATTTGAATTGCGATTAGTAGTTTTTATTCAACGAAAAGCTTACAGATTTCTCTTTACAGGTAGGCTAATGTTTTGCGCCATGAAAATTTGCAGGGGAGCTTGACCTCAAAATCTAGTGGAACGATAAATCAGTTCAGAAGCTAGATAAACTAAGAAAAGGACCAAATATAGCAGGGAAGGGGCTAAATAGACAAAAAAGGGAGCACAAACTCTCTGGAGCAATAAGTCCCTGAAGTGAGATATCTGACGCCGCATGTCCTTTTGATTTGGATGACTAGGATTTACTTCGAAACTCTGAGCTTCGAGAATTTGAGATGCTTAACATCCAAACCTCCTAAAGTGATAAGCCCCCAAAGTGAGAGATCCAGTATCATGTGTCCTTTTTATTTCAATAGTTAGGATTTATTTCGTAACTCTGGGCTTCGAGCGTTCCAATGTGCAAATATACAAGGTGAAAATCTCCAAAGTGCTAAGTCTCCAAAGTACAGGATCTCTTGCCACGTTTCCACTTTGATCAACAGTCAATATGAACTCTGGGATTCGGGAGTTCTCGCTTCACACATCCAACTTTCTTCCAAAATGGTTATCTCCAAACTGGAGGATATCCTACCGTCTATCCTCTTGATTTTAACGGAGAAGATTTACTTTGGAGCTCTGGGCTTTAGTTGTTTCAAGGTGAAAATCTCCAAGGTGAAAATATTTGAAGTGCTAAGTCTTTGAAGTACATGATCTCTTGCCATGTGTCCACTTCAATCAATGGTCCAGATGAAATCCCAGCTTCAGGAGTTCTCGCTTCACACCTCTAGCTTTCTTCTAAAGTGGAGGATCTCCTACCGCATGTCCTCTTGACTTTAGCAATGAATATCCACTTCGAAACTCTGAGCTTTGGGCATTCCGAGGTGGAAATATCTAAAGTGATAAGTCTCCAAAGTATAGGATCTCTTGCCATGTGTCCACTTCGATCAATGGTCCAGATGGGCTTCGTCTCTTCGAGATTTCTTTACTCAGCACTGCTTGCCTCCTTCCTGAGTATGAAATAGCCAAAGACGAGGATCATCTAACACGTGTCCCCTGCTTAGATCGACGAATGGGAATTGCACAAAATTCTCTCTATATTCTCTACATATGACCAAGATTTGTGACCTTGCCTTAACTTTGGGAACCTATCTCACTTTGTGAAGATCGACAGTCAAATTTTAATGAATCATGTAGATCAGTGGCTGAGAGCGATTGCAGAGGGTGAAGTTGCACGGGGTCTAATTTTGAACGACAGTCTCACAATTTAAACCACAGTTTTCTCTTGGCGTTACGTGGCATCACTGGGTGCATTGCGGGATTAAAAACAGGTTACCTCAAACCACTCCCTCATGTCCCCACAAAATAGAGGAACATAAAAATACGTTGGAGCAACACCTGTCCACGTGATGTACCCCGTAACCCTCTATCCTGTCACAGCTTCCACATCAGTTACCCCGTTTACCTCACCACCTATACTTGTCCCCAAATCATCCTATTCATGAGCAATTACTCTTTCTCGTAACTATTATCCATCACATGATGAGCCAACGCTAAGCTGCCTATCACATTATCACTCCCCCGTATTTTCAATTGATATTATTTTTTGCAGTAAACGCATTCGAAGAACATATAGAAACGGAATTAGATGACAAGCACAATAAACAAATGATTATGGTATCCTCAATGGACATGTGTTCCCAATTCAAAGAGCAAAGGAAAACAAGCTTGTCTGCGAGCAGATGAAGAGACAGATGAAAGCGCCATCTCAAACAATATCTGTATGCTTTCATTTCATTCGAATTACATTCCATTTTTAGGAGATATTGCATGAACTCCAACCTTTTTGAGTTGTGACAATTTTTATATAGATAGATAGATTTCAGATCTATTCAAGGCTACTTCTTGTCGGATGTAATAGAGAAAACTCTCATTTTTTAGTATTAATACAAGTGCAGACAAAGATTCTAATTTTCGTTCGGTTTGATTTGTGTGTTTCTCCTATATTTCCATATCTCTGAATTTCCTTATGTAATTCCTTGATAAGTGTTGGATTGCAATTTAGTGTCACAACTATTGTCATCACAATATATCAGCAATTCATTAAGTAAGCATTTTTTCCTCTGTATTTACTATAAGTAAATCAAGACCTGCAAGTTGTTTGAATTACTGCATTTCATATCTTGTTCAAGGGTGCGCTCTCTACTTTTCTTCCACTGCAATAAGGTGAGACTCTTCTGGAATTGAGGCCTTGCTTTGTTTAACAGTTTTGCAAGTTTCCCTCACACCATTTGATATAAAAATTGTGACTCTGACAACGAAATACGGCCTCTGTATTGTCCTATTATTAATTTCATTTGAGGAACATTTCCTATATAACTAAAGGTAGAGAAATCAGTCTTGAAAACATTGTCTTCAAACTTTATTGATGCTCGACATTACTCTTTTAGCCTTAAGTTTAATCTCAAGAACAACATCTTTTTTGGCGTCGCTACTGTGGATGAAGAACCAAAGTTATTTATCCTGGGAAAATGACAAGGTAATTTTCTATCTTTGATGGTGAACAAAGATTGAATACATAAGTAAGGATTATTTTTTATCTTTCATTTGGTGACTCCATCGTAGACAAAACTGGCATCTAGTTGAAAGAATACCAGAAAAATTCCAGACGATAAGAAGACCACACCAGTGTCAGATCCCGAAAAGTTGTTGAAACCAAAGGGATACCTCAAATCTACTGCTGCATCAGCAGGTAAAGTATATCAACCCAAAGTTACACAAGTTAATGATAAGGTTCCAATTGAAGAACTAACTACTAAAGAAATTTTTAAACACATTCATTCTGCAGAGGCATCAACTAGTAGACTCGAGGCTAAGCTTGAGAAACCAGAGGTAATTGTTCCCAAGATAAAATTTGAGATTGATTTGACAGATACTCCTACCAGTGAGAACAAAAAATCCCTTTCAATACCTGCTTTCATTGACACCCTGTCGATTCTATCCTTACCCGAAGTAAAGGTTTCAGTTTCCTGAAACTATGAAGAATATATTTTATATCTTGATTCATCCCCTACCGGCTCTCCTATATATACATCTTGTAAGTCTGAGGAAACCAGTCCACATTTCTCTTTTCCTCCTCTTTTAAGTTTTCCATATCCCAACATCCTTTTTCCATAACTTCCTTCACCATACCCCAAAGTAGTCGAAAGGTCAACACTTCATTCCCTCAAAGTTTTTGAAAATCCCCTCTTTAGCTCCCAAAGTTCATCTCCTGGACTTCCAATGGCTGGTGTTGGTGGCATTGGAGGCAGAGGAATAGGTGGAAAAGGTCAAGGACAACCTCTGCCTACTAGAATATTTTCCAAGGTAGCTGCCAGATATGCTCCCTTGGTCCTCCCTGTTGTCCTTCATGATTTGCCTGAAAATTATATGAAACACCTACAAAAATTCATGGGAGAAGGAGATCTAATCGAGACTAAACACATAGCCTTTTTTTATTAGTTTGTTGACATTCTTGGCATCGAACATGAGGATGTTACTCAAGGCTGTTAGTACAAACATTTGAAGGAAAAGTGAGAACCTGGTTCAGAGGACTCCTTGTAGGTTCCATATGGTCATATGATGAACTAGAAAATGATTTCCTAAGACAATGGGTTGAGAAAAAGGACCATCTATACTATTTGACTGAGTTTGGGGCTCTAAGAAAAAATAATTATGAATCAATCCTTAAATTTACTCAGAGGTTCAATAAATTGTATAAAAAAATCCCAACTGAAGTCAAACCTTCTCAACCTGCTGCAAAGGTAACTTTTGCAGGGGCCTTTGAACTTGACTTTTATCTCCTCTTAAGAGAAAGAAGATCAACCACTTTGTCAAGAATGCAATATGATGCCATAGAAATTGAATCTAATATGATGGAATCTGGGAAATTAAAAACTAAGATTGAGATGGGAACCAAAGAACCTAGGCGTTTCAAAGAACAAGTAAGACCATTTGGATCTGGGAAGTTCACAGAAGAGAAAATAGATGAGATGTCCAAGATAATTAAATACTTATCAAACAAGATATCCATAATGGAATTAGATCAATCCAAAACCGATACTAACATTAGGAATCAATTCAAGAGAAACCCTAACCCTCAGATACAACAGAGACAAATAAAAAATGAATATCAAAATATCCAAGCTTCATTTAAAACTGAAAAATGTATGGAGAGAGATGAAATGAAAAATTATGAGGAGCTAGAAGAAGATATGAATAACCTTAGCAATGATGATCTGGAGCCACACTTAACTAGTCAAGATTATGAAAAATCTTTAGACCTAGAATCCATGTTTAATAATGAGGAAGGCATCAACAATTTGGGAGATTCTACGTATCAAGGGCTCGTCGACTCAATAATGGCCGAACTCCAACAAAAGTATGATTTAAGGCCCAAAGAGAAAAATTCTATGAATGTTCCACCAAAACATGTTTTTTCACTAAGTAAAACGAATGAGGCAACAGTTACTAAAACATCAACTGAAACACAAGTTGCCTGAACAAAACCAGTTGAAACAATAACAATGCAAACTAAGAAACTAGAAAATACAGAAGCATAAATTCTAACTAGAGAAACCGAAAAAACAATTGGAGGTTTCATTTTAGAAAATGAGATTAATCAAATTAAACTTCCCATGCCTCTGGTTGAACTTGTAAAAAACCTTATTTATAAAATGAAAATTGCTAAAGTGATGAATTTTTCTAAGGACGAATGTAATGAAAATGTTATTAATATACAAGATGAAATACCTATGTGTTGAAATTACTTAGACAACTGAGAGGGGGGGTGAATCAGTTGTTACTATGCTTAAACAATTTATGACTTATTCAAATAATTTTTAATCTCTCCCAAGTGACCATTAACATTGTGCAAGATATGAACAGTATAAATAATGAACATCAGTCACACATAAGATATACACAAAGACAGATTTTCACGAGGAAAACCATAAAGGGAGAAAACCTCTTCTTCTTCGAATGATAGGCAGTCTTTCAATTTCTGTACATCATCTATCTTTGAGCACCAACTCAATATGAGGCTACTACCTCTGTTTTACAAGCTCCAACTTATTGAGAGCACCAACTATCTGGTTTCTCTAGCACACACTAGAAGGAAGAACCAACTAGATGGAAGCACCTACTTCCACTTGTACAAGCATCGACTTGCATATAGAAAACTCTATATTTGCCCGAGCACCACCCTGCCACCCTATTTTTCTAGCCACAACTAGATGGAAGATAAAACTTCCAATATTCAAGCACCAACTTGAATATCAGAGGACCAAAGTCATCCCTAGCACCACCCAACCTCCCTGACTATTAATAAATGAATGAATAACCATCAGTATAGATATATTAATTCTTACCACTTCTCCTCTGTTCTACAATTCTTCTCTGCTTCATTATCCTTCTGCTCTGTTCATCTTCTGTTTATCATTTCTGAGTTTGATCTCACACTATGCATTCTGTGATTTTCCTTTCTCCAAGTTTACTTCATTTTTCAGTCAAAACAGCTAACCGTACATATTCCCTGCATATCTCTTTTTATCCACACCAACCTCTTTAGTTACACCTTGAATCTCCTTCGACAAAAATGCCTCAGTAATTGAATCACCAACCATTCAAGAATCATGATTCATTTCAGCTAACTGAATTGTAACTGAACAGTTAATCATGAAGAGAAATCGTGGCCCTTCGATCATATTCCCAAATAACCAGCATCGTTGGATTACATCCGCAGGATCTCACGTTTATCCCATGTGCCCACTGGCTGTGACCACAGGCTAATTAGAAAGTGATTTCGCATTTCACATTTCGGATATTTTGTGGTGAGGATTCTTCACTTTCCATGTCACAATCTCCGAAAATAGAGCTTAGCAATTAGTACCTTCCCTTTTCATGACCACCGGCGATGACCACCGGCTACACCAACAGGTGCTATGCAATTTCGCGTTTCGTGAATTTTGTTGTGGGTCACTCTGATTCTTCCAACTCCCAATCATGAAATGGAGCCTTGCAACTTGCAAGCTCCTTCCTTCACTTGCCCACGACTATGACCAAGCGCTTATCCATAAAGCACTTTCAGGATCGTGATTTTGGGAATCCTTTGATGAGGAGTCTCAACTCTCCGTGTTGCGATCACCAAAACTTCGAAATGGAGCCAGATCAATGGTCCACTCTCTCCCTTGATCAATGACTCAGATTGAATCGCGGTTTCACGTTTCTCAATTTCAAAGGATAGAGCTCCTCCTTCCTTTGAATTTCTAGTCAGCGAAAAGATGAAATCTTTCCACATGTAGTTTGCATCCAACGATCAGAATTGTTTATCATGATTTCTCATATTGCAAGTTTGAGGGGTTAGAGCACCTCCTCCTTTTGGATTTCTTGATCTGTGAAACTCCGAAACAGAGATTTTTTCGTGCCCTGATCTTTCTCCACGTGTACTTCTTGGGTCAATGGTCCTCCTGCTTTCAGGACTTTGTAAGCCCACTTCATATTGTACTTAAATATTGTGCTCCTTCTTTTGGATCTGACGATGGTCGGTCTTCGCGCTCAGATATGATGACCATCGGGAATTCAAGATGGGTGATCCAACGATCATTGTTTCTCCTCCTCCTAATCTTATGCTTCTTATATTGCCATGCCATCATCTCTGCACTATTGGTCTTGCCACTTTCTCTTGTTCGTCATCGTCGGGCTGAGCTTTCCATCAATGAAAAACAAATACTTTTCCTTATTTCCGTAATAAATATGCCAACACTACGATCATACTCAGTCCACACATTGATAAAAGCAAGGATTATGGTGCTCCATTTTATATTACACTAATTGTGCATGACCATTTACTCCACAATTGTATGTTATATTCTGGGGCCTCTCACAATTTAATGCCTAAAATTATCATGGAGAAGTTAGGCCTCGAAATTACTAGACCTTATCAAGACTTGTATTCGTTTGATTCCAGAAATGTTAAGTGTCTAGGCATGATCAAAGATTTGATAGTAAATCTTGCACGGATCCCTGTAAAAAGTATTATTATGGATGTGGTCATTGCTGACATCCCTACCAAGTACGGCATGCTTCTATCCAGGTATTTGGGTGCCAAATTAGGAGTATCAGTTCAGCTGGACATGACTTATGCTACGATCTCGATTTTCAGTGGGCAATTCACTAGACTGTACAACGAAACTAGACTGCCATATACTATAAGTGACTCCCAAAACCCCAATAATGACCTAGTCTATGTTGTTGATCAGGACTTAGGAAATTGTATACTATCTACAAATGACAATTTCGAAGAAATTATAGAAGAAGAAAATAAAAAAATTAGAAAAAACAAAGAAACATGTAAATAATAGAGAAGGAATGTGGAGAATGTTTTTTGATGGTGCTTTGTCCTACGAAAGAGAAGGGGCTGGAGTGTTATTTGTAGCACCAAGATATGAGTTCATTATTCCCTTCTCATATAGACTACAGTGGGAGATTGATTATATGAATAATGTCTGTGAATATGAAGCTTAGTCTTAGGATTGGAAGCTGCCAGAAAGTTAAAAATTGAACATCTGATAGTTTATGGTGACGCAGAGCTCATTGTGAAACAAATAAAACAACAATATCAAGCTAAGCATCCAAGGCTGAGATCATACAAAAATTGCGCCTAGGATTTTATAGAAAATTTCTTCTTATCTTTTAATATTCTCTCTATTCCCAGAGTGGAAAATCAACAAGCTGACTCTTTATCCAAAGCTGTTGCGACCTTTATACCACCTACTATCCTAAAACTGAAGTATCACATTGAAATGAGACACTAGAAAGTCTTTGAATATGATAAATAAATCAAATAGTTCCTTGAAATGGTGACGATTTTTATGAGACTCACATAGATCAGGAAAACCAAAACGATCCTATTTGGGTCATGTGAGAAGGTGAAGACCCTGAAACATTGTAGGATAATATCACAAACCACCGCATGCTCGTACTTAAGAACAATCAGATCCCCAGAGGTCTGATCTCCTTAGAGAGATTGTTTGACCAGGATGACATACCTTTAAAGTCTACTTTACGACCTTAGCCCGAAGAGGTTGAAGACTGTAATATAGGAACTGAAGAAGACCCTAAAATGGTCAAGATATCTAAATACCTTCCAACCCAAATAAATAATAAGTATGTTGAGTTGCTTAAGAAATATAAATATGTTTTTGCGTGGTCCTATGATGATCTAAAAACTTACGATACCTCTGTTATTGAACACAAGATTCCTTTGAAACATGGTATCAAACTTTTTAGGCAGAAAATCATACAAATAAATCTTATTCTCATGCCAATGATAGAAAGGGAATTCAATAATATCCTCGATGAAAAAATTATCGTTCAACTCAAATATTCCGAATGGGTAGGAAATTTGGTACCCGTCAGAGAGAAAAATGGTGAAATAAGGCTCTCTTTAGATTTCAAAAACTTAAATCGACCGTCCCTTAAAGACAACTACCCACTACCGAAAATGGATCATGTTCTAGAAAAGGTAGTTGGAGCTAACAGGATGTCCATGATCGATGGTTTTTTCGGATACAATCAAATTGTTGTCCATGAAGACGACAGAGAAAAGAATGTGTTTACCACTTCGTGGGGAACTTTTATGTACGATAAAATGCCATTTGATTTGATGAATGCAGGGGATACTTTCCAAAGAGCGATGTACAATGCATTCATCGGTGATAAAAACAAATTCATTTTTATTTATCTTGATGATTTGACAGTTTCTTCTAATTCTGATGCAGAACATCTGCTACACCTTAGGCAGACCTTCGAAAAATGAAGAAAGTTTAGTTTGTCTCTTAATCCCCTAAGAAATTACATTTCGCTATGCAAGAAGTTAATCTTTTGGGGCATATAGTGTCGAAAGAATGAATCAAGGTCGACCCTAAATGATTTGAGGGTATAGAAACGATTAAGATTCCTAGGAACATAAAAGAAATTCAATCTTTTTTAGGAAAGATCAAATTTTTGAGAAGCTTCATTCCCAATTTTGTTGAAATAATTAAATTGATTATAGATATGTTGAAGAATGAAATCCAAGTGAAATGGATCGCTCAAACTAAAGCATCATTCGAGCAAGTCAAGAAAGCTATAGGCGAAGCACCAACATTATCCAGTCCAGACTATACTAAAGAATTATTGATCTTCTCTACTAGAGACAAATGACATTACAAGAAGGATAAATCAAATAATCGAAGTCCAACAAAATAGGGCTGAAGTAGATGACAAACTTCAAAAGTACCAAGATAATATGAAGGCCCTCTTTGATAAAAAGTCTAAATATGGGGAGTTTCTTCCTGGCGATTTAGTTTTGAAGTGGGATGCTAGGAAAGAAGATGCGGGGAAACATGGCAAGTTCGATCATCTCTGGTTCGGACCATTCAGGATTGCAGTTGTTGAGGAGAAAAATTCCTTCTTACTAGAAAACCTCGACGGAAAAATTCTTGACGCTCCTATCAATGGGTGTTACCTAAAACATTTTATGCAATAGTCATATTTCAGATTTGCATTGTACATACTGGTCTAGATTGGCGTTGTTTTCTTTTTCAATTTGTAGTTTTATTTTCCTTTCGTAAACTATCCAAATTTTACTTTTGTTGTAAATAAACCAAGTCTACTTGATATCATGAAAGAAAAATATAAAAGCATCTGTACCACATATCATTTCTATTTTGTGTAATTTTCTGACATTTCCCATTTTTGTTCCCGTGCAGAATACTTACTGTTATTTGAGAGATAAGGATGTATCGGAACATTTTCTTTCTCTCAAAACATGTGATAAATTAATGATTGACTCAATTGAAAATATAAAGGAAATCGAAGGTATGAACTCCTACCCCACTAGTCCAAGCTAAAATTTTAAAGAAATCTTATTGAATGTAAAGAGGGTTTCACTCATATAGACATTGTCACCTGATCAAATATCATAGAAGTATAAATATTACAGACTAGTTCTGAATCTTTCTCTGAATAAAATGAAAATGAAATAAAAATCAAATAAAATAAGAAAGAAAATAATGATAAAAAGGGCTTGAAAACAAGTTCAAAAATCAATAAACAAACTTATGTCAGAATGAGATTTTTTTGTGTCTGCCCCTCGGAGTCATCGTCCTGTTTTATTTCCCTATCCATGTACTTTTATTCTCTTCTTATTTTCACTACATTTTATGGATCTTCATAGAAAGAAAGAATTACACCTTGACTCTGAAAACTTAAAAACATATTTCTAAAACAAGATTAGGCAAAAATCTTTATGTTCCTTGGATTTTATCTGAAAGAAAGTATGTCCAGGCTAATCCTGATAACTTTAACTCTTTTATCGGATTTTAAACTAACTAATTATTTCAAGGTTGATCCCTGAAAATCAAAATCCCTATAAAATCTTCCCTACGGGAGAAGGTGTATTGAAAATTGGGATAAAATTAGTCTTTGAGTATGCTTAAAAATTCATGATAGACCTCCCTTTTAAAAATTTTAAGCAGATATCATCCCTCCTATGATACATAGAAATTGATTGCCCCCACTTCAACATATTAAGATATAAGACATATGGTGAAAGGAAATTCATAATTTGATTGCCCCCATCTAGTCCAAGACAAATGGTGAAATGAAATTCAAAATTTGATTGCCCCCATTTTGTACAAAAAGAGATGATGAAAGGAAATTCATGTAATGATTGCCCTCATCTAAGCGAAATGCAAAGGTGCTAATTGAAGTGGTCAAAGGAAATTCAATGGGAGAGGTATATAACTTCATCAGGGTACTGAACAGGATCATTGGCAGTGAAGCAATATCTATGATATATGTATGCTTTTCATACATATCTACAAAATATACTCTAACATCCAATTCTCTTTCCGATAATATTTACATTCTGGACCAAACGAGGGATTCCCTAAATAAAATCACTACATCTACTTAACCTTGATGCAAACAAAGTTGTTCAAGGTCTTATATTTCAGTTAAAGTCATTTTGATTATCTTGAATAGATCCGAACTCAATTTTAGGAAAGGGAAATTTTAAGTAGCCTAACTTGAGATCGACAATTGGAGATGTTTTGAAGGTTTTCTGAGATTTGGTAGAAGTTCAATTTTTCTTTGTATGATTAATCCCTAAAAGTGTTTCCCAGAAATGCAATAATGACTCCATTTACCCAATAAAGGCACTTTGTCTACTATTCTTTCATGCCTCACAGGGAGCCTCAATCCTCATATGGAGCCTATTTTGGAACACGTTTAATATTGAGATTTTGAGCTTTAGACTTTGCCTCTTAGAAATAAAATTTTCACCCAAAAAGAAAAATAAACTTAGAGATTCTCCTTTTAAATTTAAAGATAAATTCATCACTTGTTGAAAAGGTGCTTATGATATCCACCATCTATTAGCTACTCTAATTTTATCAAACAATATTAATGATCTCTGAACTGTAGAAGTTGCTTGAGTTTTAAAGAATGTCTCTAACATTCACTTCAGAGTTTCATGCTTTGGGTATTCCAGCAAGTCTAAACAATGAAAACCATGAATTTTTGAAACGTCGAAGTACTTAAGGCTAATTCAAGGTTTAGAACATGATAAATTAAAACGTAAAAAAGAGTAATAGGAGATTAACTTCTTCATGAATTTGACCTCTGGGAGATTTATACCCTAATTGTGTCCAACACTCACGAACATCGAATTATTAATGATATGTATGATTGGATAAAGTTAACGATTTGAATTGCGATTAGCAGTTTTTATTCAATGAAGAGCTTACAGATTTCTCTTTACATGAAGGCTAATATTTTGTGCCATGAAAAGTTGTAGGGAAGCTTGACCTCAAAATCTAGGGGAACGATAAATCAGTTTGGAAGCTGGATAAACTAAGAAAGGGACCAAATATAGCAGGGAAGGGGCTAAATAGACAAAAAATGGAGCTCAACTCTCTGGAGCACTAAGTCCCCGAAGTGAGAGATCTGACACCATGTGTCCTTTTGATTTGGATGGCTGATATTTACTTCAGAACTCCGAGCTTCGGGATTTTGAGATTCTTAACATCAAAAACCTCTCGAAGTTCTAAGTCCCCGAAGTGAGAGATTTAGTTTTGCGCGTCCTTTTGATTTCAACAGTGAGGATTTACTTCAGAACTCCGGGATTTGGGCATTCCAAGGTGCAAATCTCCAAGGTGAAAATATCTGAAGTGCTAAGTCTCCGAAGTACAATATCTCTTTCCATGTGTCCACTTTGATCAACGATCTAGATGAACTCCAGGCTTTAGGAGTGTTATCACTCCAAGAAACTCTCCTAGGCTGTAAATCGGAGATGCCTGGTAACTAACTCTTTTTGGGAAATATTTTCTTAATAATTGATGTGGTTTTTGGATCAAGATGAATATCTAGGGACTGGACTGTTTGTTCAAGACTATCTAGAAATATAAAATCTCACATGGCCTTCTAGCAATGCAATCAGACAAGGCTTGATTAAAAGGTAGAGAAGATAGCTATTGAACAGGACTATACTCATATAAAACAAGCACAATGGGTTTAATAACTAATGAAATAACTTTTGATTATCAACTTAATCAATCAATTAGTGAGATGATAGTCACATGCAGATTGAATGAGCATCAATAAAGAACCTTCACTCATAAGATATCAGAGAATAGGAAAGAAAAAGTCTGACAACACAACTGAAAGAAGCTTGCAATTTTTCACATAATAAGAATAAGTCTCTCTTACAGTAGCAACATGTAGAACCCAAAATTGAACCCTTGGTTCATCTTCTATCCTAAGATTTATAGCATTACAAAGTAGTTCTAAGATCCTTAAAACAAGGATCAAATATACTAAACATAGTAACTCAAAATTCTATTGCAAAAGAAGTGGGATGCTTCCTCAAAATGAGGCTAATCCCAGATTTCTCTCTATTGATTGTTGGTGTAGTGTAGAACAGCCTCCCAAGGATAAATGATGAC
This sequence comes from Picea sitchensis, assembly GCA_010110895.2. Classification (NCBI taxonomy): domain Eukaryota; kingdom Viridiplantae; phylum Streptophyta; class Pinopsida; order Pinales; family Pinaceae; genus Picea; species Picea sitchensis. The sequence continues at coordinate 238,879 of SNQJ01S0009919.1, read as the reverse complement.
TTTCAAATAGAGACTAAGTCGAATTTGCTGATGTGGCTAGGTGTCCTTCTTTTCTGTCTTAATTAAATATGTCCATAGACCTTTGAAATGACTCTTTTCTCCACAATTTGTCAAAAATAGCTGTTGGGATAGACTTGATAATTCATTAGACATTCATTCGAAAATATCTTGAATCTTTTCATCTCAAAAATCCTTGATCTGTGTAAAAAATCATCCAATTCTGGACACACAGGTTTTCGGTGGTTATCTGGGAAAGTCTCTGGGTGAGTTATCCACCGAAAGCACCTCTTTCGGTGGTTAATGAGCACATTGAAGGCTCGCCTAAACCACCGAAAGTTGAACATTGAAGAAATTTCAAAATTGAAAAAATGTTTATCCTTGCTCCTCTTTTGAATGCTCAAGCTTTCTTAGATGCTGCAGTCATGGTTCGTGTAGACCTATGAACTTTTGCTGGCTGTGTAGGGAGTTCTGGCGCATCCATTATAGTTGTGGCTAGATTAGCCCAAGTGTCCAACCTAGTTGGTTCCTCCTCTGGTGATTTAACTTCCTTTAACTTAAGCCTCAGAATCCTGAGCTGCTTGTATAATTTCATGTTTTCTCTGATCAAATCTCTGTTTCTATCTTTGATTTTGTATGGTTTTTCTCTAAGAGTTTGATTCATTTTGAATAGTTTATCATTTCTGTCAGTGAGATCTGCATTGGCCTTTTTGATCACCCTCTCCAGAACTTCCCTCTCATAGATCTCTTGTAGGAGGTTGTTTATCTTCTGTGTTCTACCTTTCTTAGGCCTGCTTGAGGAGGCTTCTGCTTCTGGTTGCCTATGGGTCTCTGGAGGATTTTATGGAGGTAGATTTATTTTCAATTTTGCATCCTATTTGATCTGCAAGTTGTCCTCTGTCTCTGCCACCCCTTGCTCTAATTCAGATTCACTATAAGCTAGATTGAGAAGGTTTTTTCCTATGACAGGGTTTTTAGATTGTTTTTCTTGAAACTGTAATTTCCTCTTGATTCCTTCCTTTTTGCTAGGTGATGCTTTTATAGAATCTTTGGGCATTGAGATTCCTTTCCTCCTCCTATGACTACTCTTGGGAGTAGGATATTTTCTGCCTCTATCCTTCTTATCTTTTATCTCTGGAGGTCTTTCTGTTTGAAACTCATTCCAAAACAAAAAGAAACCCCACTCAATTTGTTTCCTCTGCAGAGCTTCTCTCACAAGGAGGGTAATCAGCCCCTGATGTGATAATCTGCTTACAACTTTAGAAGGCTAGGCTTTCACCTGTCTTGCCATCTTAGTCAGGGTTTTATGAAAGAAGTAAGGCATGTTTATGTGTTCTCTTCCTGTGAAATGGTTCAGCAATTTAAAATGGTAATACATTACCCTGTTGTAGCGCCCCTCACAGGTGATATACACCAAAATCGCCCTCAGCAGGGACTACCACTTTGATTCCAGATAGGACATGGGAATATCCTTCTTCCAAGTCAAAGCTTTATGCACTGGTAACAAATACGACCTGAATTCAACATTTGAAGGTGAGGAGGCTTTAAACCAACAGTCCCCCATTCTGGATAACCCTATGTACTCAACAATGGCTGCTTCGTCTATAATAATCTCCTCCCTGCCTATTTTAGCAATCCTTCCATCATAGGAGAGGGCAAAAGCTTCGGCCACTTGTTGGTGAAAGGTTGTCAATTTTTCACAGTATGTGAAAACTCCGGCCTGTTTAAAACACTCTGCAACCTCTGGATGAGCTTCAAAATACCACATGCCATCCACTTCATATCTCAAAGCAGGACTTGCTTTTGACATGAATCGATGCCGAATGTACCTGAAACTGATAACCCGACCAGGTTTCCTTGACTCGGGATACTTGTTGAACTCGGTGACCCTTTGACACTTGCTAGAGAAAGCGGGAACAAGATTTTTTGAAAATACGATTTGCTGATAAAATCGCGAGCTTGTGGTTGTCTTCAGTGATATTCGGGATTCATTATAACTCATCAAGTTTTTAGATGAAAGAATGAACTGGTAATGATGGCTGACGTACTTTCCACTAAAATGGGGGTATCTCCGTGCAATCATACATGCCAATCACCGCTCTGCATGGATTTGAAATGATCAATGCAATGGATAAGACACAGGTGCTTCAAACCTTTCAGATGGATGCCACGAATGTGCATCATCTCCTTCATGGCGAGCTTTCAGCGGTTGTATTTCTAATCATTGCGCCAATTTTGACATCTGGCTCATGCGAAAGCACGAGCTTTTGTTTTTCCCGTTCAAACACTTTCGGTGGTTACTTGCCTTCTGCTTCGACCCCTTATCTGTTGAAAATGAAAACTTTCGGTGGTTAATTAGCACAATGGAGGCTCACCTAAACCACCAAAACCTGATATTTTGCCATTTTCTTGACCGAACCAAAATCAACATTTCTTTTGAGATTATTTTGGAAATATAGACTCTCTAACCTATTTGTAGAAATTTAGAAATCAAATTTAGACCCCAACCTATCATCTAAAAATCAAATAAAATCCACTGATTTATTTGAGGAGTTAACACTGGCTCCTATTGGGGATGAACACCTCCCTATGAGGTTTCAAGAACCATAGAATCAATGCCTTTCCTGAAAAAGAACCTAAAAACTAAACTATCTGCTATTGTTTCCATTGGGCATGGAGTTATTGAAAAATAAAAACTAAGACTATCATTACAATGTCTAGGCTTTATAGCCTTAGACGAAATAAAGTTTTAAAAATCACCCGTTTACCAGACCACTGAACACTTCTTCACCCTCCAGATTCTGCAGAATGAAAGTGTTATTGTTTTGAACCTGAGTAATCATAAAAGGGCCTGTCCACAGAGAATCAAACTTGTTATGCTTGCCTTTGTTCTACCTAAGAGAATCCCACTTTAGAACCCAGTCACCAATCTGAAAACTGTCCATCTTCGCCTTTCTGTCAAACGTCTTTTTGATCAGCAACTGATGTGCTTCTGATCTGTCCACTAACTGTTCGCGAGCTTGTTGCAGTTCCACCAAATCCAACATCCTTCTTACCATGTCATTTTGCTCAGTCTGCTCTTCCTGAAAGAACTTAGCCACAGGCAACACTAACTGAACAGGAAAGATAACATCAGTACCATAAACCAACTTGAATGGGGAAGTTCCTATAGATTTTTTGATAGTTACTCTGTCTGCCCACAGAGCAAATTTCAGTTTGGAATTCCAATTCTTTTTATTTTCTTCTAACAGTTTTCTTATGATTTTGATCAAGCTCTTATTTGACGATTCAGCCAAGCCATTACATTGAGGATAGTAGGGAGTAGAGTGTACAAGCTGGATGCCCATTGACTCGCACATGTCTACCAATGCTTCTACTTTAAACACTGCTGCATTATCTGCCACCAACCTCTTGGGACATCCAAATCTGCTCAAAATATTTTCATAGAGGAACTTCATGACTACCTGGTGTGTAGCATTCCGGCTGGGGATCACCTCTATCCACTTTGTGAAGTAATCGGTGGCTACCAAAATCCACTTATGCTGACCACTGGATGAAGGATTTATTTCACCGATAAAATCTAAACCCCACTACTGGAAAGGGCCATTTACCACAATAGGTCTCAGGGGTAAGGATTTCAACTGCTGCTTACCGGTAAATCTTTGGCATTTGTCACAAGATTTGACGAATGTGCACACATCTGTGAAGAGGAAAGGCCAATAGTATCCAGCCCTCATAATTTTATGGGCAGTAGTCTTCCAGTAATGATGACCACCACAAACAGCTGAATGAAACTGATGGGTCACTTCGACAGACTCTTCTTTATCTAAACACCTGAGAAGCAGACCAACAGGGTCCCTCCAATATAACAGATTATTATAAATGCAGAATTTGATAGCTCTAAGCTTGAGAGCTCGAGCTTGAGTCAAACTTAGTTTAGGAGGAACTTCAAGCTTTTGTAGAAAATGTATGATGCCAAAATACCATTCACAGGAAGACAAGTGCTCTGCCACTTGCTGACTATCATGCTGCCCTTCCGCTGCCAACTCTGTCTGTGATTTTTCTGAAATTTCTGCTATGAAATTAATATCCAGCAGCTTATGATTTTCCTCCGCTAAAATCTTGGCAAGGCCCTGGCCTTTTACCAGTTTGGTGGGATTTACTTCAATATTTAACTCAATCATATTTTCAATCCATCTCGCCCTCTTTCCGTCAATATACGGCTGGGTCAAAACATCTTTTACAGAAGACGAAGGAACATATGCGATGACCTTTGAATGAAGGATATAAATTCTGAATGATTTTAAAGCTTTTATGAGAGCATAAGCTTGTTTCTCGATAGGGTCATACCTTAGTTTAGCATCCCTGAGTGTCTTGCTAAAGAAAGCCACAGGATGATCAAAATTTTCCTCGTCTTTTTGAAGTAGGACTGCTGCCATTGTGTCATAGGAAGCAAAGGAAAAGACATAGAAAGTCTTACTGTAATATGGTCTGATCAGAATCGGAGAGCCGATGATCGCTTGCTTGATATCCTGAAAAGAGTTTCTCGCATTGTCTGTCCATTTTATCTCAGCCCCTTTTTTCAGCATGCATGTTATGTGTTTGACTAATTCAACAAAATTGGGCACAAACCTTCTAACAAAATTTATCTTACCGAGCAGTGACTGAATGTCCTTTTTTGACCTCGGCAAGGATAGCTTTTGAATTTCCTCCACTTGTGCTGGATCAATCATTACACCTTCCGCTGAGACGATGTGACCTAAGAGCTTACCCTTTTTTAGAGCAAACTGGGATTTCTTGGGATTCAATGAGATCCCGAACTGTCTGCATTTTAAGAATACTCTCTTTAGATGTTTCAGATGCTCCTCATGGTTGTTGGAATATACTGTGATATCATCAAGGTATATGATGACAAACTTGTCCTTTTCTCCCACAAATGCTATATCCATGGCCCTTCGGAATGTGGCCCCAGCATTCATTAACCCAAAGGGCATCTTGGCGTACATAAAGGTACCCCAGGGTGTGGTAAATGAAGTCTTCTCTTGGTCATCAGGGTGGATAGAAATCTGATTGTAACCGGAAAAGCCATCAAGAAAAGACATGACCTTTGCCCCTGAAATCCTTTGTAATAGGTGTTCCATCTTAGGAAGAGGATAGTTGTCCTTCTTAGAGCATTTGTTTAAGTTTCTGAAGTCTACACACAATCAGACCTCACAATTTTTCTTCCTTACTATCACTAGGTTGGCAATCCATTTGGAATATCTCAAGGGAATTATAATCTTGGCATCTAGGAGTTTTTTAATTTCTCTCTCAATCACTGGCAGCAGCAGAGGGCTGATAGGTCTGATTTTTTTCTTGAAAGGCATAGTGTCTTTTTCAAGAGGTATCCTATGCTAAATAATATCGGGATCATAAGTCTTTAAATCACTATATTTCCAAACAAATACATCAGAAAATTCCTTCAAAACACTGCAATATTTAGATTTATCATCAGCAGACAACTCAGGAGACAAATTTATACACTTGGGTTGGCTTTTACCTCCTATATTATGCTCCTGAACAGCTGGATCTTTCTCTTTTTTGTCTGGCTAGTAAGGAACATCATTCTGATCAAAAAGCCTTTCTAATGGCACCAAACCTCGAGGTATATAATTGTTGGGTAGCTGGACAATATCATGCTAACCCAATTTTTCCCTTAGCTCAGGTTCCTGTGATTCTTCTTCATTTAGATTCTGCTGATCAATATGCAAATCAGAAAACTCGTCTACCACTTGGAGAAATCTGCTGAGTTCATTGTCATCTTCAAAAACTTTCCAATATTTGATATTATCAGGTAAGGAGGGTTGATATTTTACTTGAATTTCATAACTAAGCTTAGGGGGCATGGGCAGAATGAATGTGCTGGCTGAAATAGCAAGAGAATCAGCGAGCTAATTCATATCCCTTGGTATATATGAAATTTCAAAAATAGAAAAAGAATCACGTACTTTCCATACCTCGTCTCTGTAAGCCTTTAATCTGATATGCTTAGCCTGAAAAGTGTTGTTTACCTGTTGTATGATAAGGTCTGCATCTCCCAATACCTTCAAACCTTTTATCCCCATCTCTTTGGCTGAATTTAAACCCAACAGCAGAGCCTCATACTCCGCTATGTTGTTCATAGTTCTGAAGTCAAGCTTGAAAGACAAAGATATGGTCTCCTTTGAAGGAGAGATCAAAACTACTCCAGCACCTGATGAGTCCTTAGTGCTGGCCCCATTAAAGTACATAGTCCAGACTAAAATGTCTTCACTTTCGGACTGTTGTTCAATAGGCTTCACTAGATGCATAGGAGTTGACTGACCATCATCAATTTGAAGGATACATGAACCAAAATCTGTATCCACAGCATAGATAGGATGATTGACGGAATTCTTTCCATCACTGATGATGTAAGCAAGCTGGTTTTCCCTATAAAGTCTTTTCAGCTCCCCCCCAAACACTGGGATCGTAGCGTATGACAGATCCATCTGCAATGTACCTCCTAATCTTTTTCCCCATGAACGAGACAAAAGCAGCCCAAACTTAGGTGGAATATCAGCAACCACCACGTCCATAACCATGCTCCTCATTGGCAGTTGGGCAAGGTTTATAACCATATCTTTGATGAGGCCGAGACATCTGACCTTTCTAGAGTCAAAGGAGAAAAGGTCTTGATATGGTTTGGTGACTTCGAGCCCAAGCTCATCCATCACTGCCTTTGGCATAAGGTTATGTGATGCCCCAGAATCAAGCAAACAATTGTGAAGGATTTTTTCATGGACATTTAAGGATATGTAAAATGGTGGACAAGAATCGTCACGGTCTTCTATCATGGGCCCTATGGTCACATTAGGCTTATCATCTTGTAGGCTAACGAAATCATCTGATGGAGAGGTATTAGGCTCAAGAGACTTTAAGATGGCTTCTTTAAAGCCTTCATTCTTCATGAGTTCAGTTAAAGGCATGGGTATCTTAACCTTTTGAATTTCAGATTCAAAATTGAAAGAGAGATATGGTCTGTCTGAAACTTTTACCTCATTAGAAGGAGCCTTGAGACTGACTTGCTCCTTGAATGGGAGCTAAGTTTGTTTCTTTTGCTGTTTTGTTGGAGGAGGGGTTTGTTTTTTAGGAGCTGGAGGCTGATTGGCAGCAACCTCTTTACTTTTCACAGGAGCGATATCTTCCTTGTTCTTCACAGAGGCAGAAATGGGTGTTTTTGGACCAGCACTCTTGGATCTTAAGTTGTAGCCTTTCTGATCATCTGTCAAGTAGACAGCTCCCTCTACACTTGCTTCCCAAATTTGTTGATCCATCAGGGCCTCTTCATAGTCTACCTGTGTCAAAAATGAAGACTCATTCTCATCACCAAAACAGTTTATTTCATCAGCATCCTCAATTTCATCGGGAGATGGATGTTGCTCTTCATCCAATACTACATTTTGAAGAGGTGGTCTGATCCTCTGCTCATCAAATGGATTTCTGTCTCTTTGAAGGATCTGAACTTGTGGGTTATTCCTTCTATAAGGAAAAGCATTTGGATTTCTGGGGGTGAAAGTATTTGGCTCTTTTGCTCTTGCTGGTTGCTGATTTTGGACCTTCAATTTGGACATTTCGGATGTCAGACTATCCAACATCTTGGCCATCTTTTCCATTTTACTATTAGAAGAAGAGGAGGGCTCAAAAACAACCTTCTTCTTCTCAGCCCTTCCTTTAAGCTTCTGTGATGTTGTAATGTTAGACTCAACCTCGAGAGCAACATCTTGCATTAAAGCAAGCATGGTTGATCGTCTTTCTCTAAGGATAAGACAAAACTCTGCATCAAAGGCAGCAGAGAATGTGATCTTTGTCGATGCATCGCTTAGTTTAATCTCTGTCGGGATCTTACCAAACATTTTATTGAATCTCTTGATAAAGTCCGAGACCGATTCTCCATCTCCTCTCTTCAAATTTCCAAACTCAGAAATGTAGTATAACAGATCTCTTCTTTCTCCCCAGTGTTTCAGGAATACCTCATCTAATTGTTCAATACCAGTGATTGAATTTGCTGGTAGCTCTTTGAACCACTTTCAGGCTTGGCCATCCAAACTCTGAACAAAGACTCTAGTCCACACATCTTCTTCTGAAATATTTATGTTTTATGCATAAGCATAAAATGCTTCAATGTGTTCTTCAGTTGTATACTCCCCTGCTCCTGTAAACTTTGGCATATATTTATGGTAGTCACCTGTTGGCATGGCAGACAGGGGGTTTGGAAAGACAAGTGGGGCATATCTGTTTGCCAAGATCTGTTCCATCCTGGTCAAAGGGGCAGCCATGGCAGTCTTGGTGATTGATACAAACAAGGAACTTGTAGGAGATGATGGAGGAGATGAGCTAACTGAGTTAGAATAGAATGGTTGTCTCACTTCGTCTTAAGCAGAAGGTTCAGAAATCGGTGAAAAATAAGAGGCTTTATAAAATTGACCAAGCAACAACGCTAAATTTTCTTCACCATTAGAGGACAGATCATGGAGAATTTCCTCTAGAACAGGCAGATTGGTGTGAGTGTATAAGACACCTTTCGAAGGTTTGATGGGTGATGAATCAAAAGAAGATGAAGAGGAATATTCTTTTTGTTGGGAGGATTCAGTATTCAATTCTTTTGGATGGGATGAAATGTCAATCTCAAGGACTGAATCAGTAATATTAGAAGAAAAATAAGGTTCTTCTATTTTAGAAACTTGATATGAATTTTTTATTTCCTGGGAATTTTGGGTTTCAGCAGGGGATTCAACCAAATACTTTTTAGATATGGAAGGATGAGTATCAGTTGGAATACCTAAATCAATCACACTTGCAGATCTGGAATCCTGTCTTTGCAAAGCTTTTTCCTTGCTAATGATCTTCTCTGGATCAGGAACTGATGTCGTCAATGGGCCTTCTGGGTTTTCTCTGGTGTGAGATCTTTTTGGAGCCACTTCATTTCAATGGAGTCGCCAGATAGAAAATGTACAACCTGATAGTGTCTACTTCTTGTCTATCATCAAGAATTAGATCTATGTCATCTCCCAGAGAAGCTGAGCTTCGATCTCCTCTCCCCGACAACGGCGCCAATTTGTTATCACTCCAGGAAACTCTCCTAGGCTGTAAGTCGGAGATGCCTGGTAACTAACTCTTTTTGGGAAATATTTTCTTAATATTTGATGTGGTTTTTGGATCAAGATGAATATCTAGGGACTGGACTGNGAGATGCCTGGTAACTAACTCTTTTTGGGAAATATTTTCTTAATAATTGATGTGGTTTTTGGATCAAGATGAATATCTAGGGACTGGACTGTGTGTTCAAGACTGTCTAGAAATATAAAATCTCACAAGGCCTTCTAGCAATGCAATCAGATAAGGTTTGATTAAAAGGTAGAGAAGATAGCTATTGAACCAGACTATACTCATATAAAACAAGCACAATGTGTTTAATAATTAATGAAATAACTTATGATTATCAACTTAATCAATAAATTAGTGAGATGACAGTCACATGCAGATTGAATGAGCATCAATAAAGAACCTTCACTCATAAGATATCAGAGAAAAGGAAAGAAAAAGTCTGACAACACAACTGAAGGAAGCTTGCAATTTTTCACATAATAAGAATAAGTCTCTCTTATAGTAGCAGCATGTAGAACCCAAAATTGAACCCTTGGTTCATCTTCTATCCTAAGATTTATAGCATTACAAAGTAGTTCTAAGATCCTGAAAACAAGGATCAAATATACTAAACATAGTAACTCAAAATTCTGTTGCAAAAGAAGTGGGATGCTTCCTCAAAATGAGGCTAATCCCAGATTTTTCTCTGTTGATTGTTGGTGTAGTGTAGAACAGCCTCCCAAGGCTAAATGATGACTTTCAAATAGAGACTAAGTCAAATTTGTTGATGTGGCCAGGTGTCCTACTTTTCTGTCTTAATTAAAGATGTCCATAGACCTTTGAAATAACTCTTTTCTCCACAATTTGTCAAAAATAGCTGCTGGGATAGACTTGGTAATTCATCAGACATTCATTCGAAAAGATCTTGAATCTTTTCATCTCAAAAATCCTTGATCTGTGTAAAAACTCATCCAATTCTGAACACACAGGCTTTTGGTGGTTATCTGGGAAAGTCTCTGGGTGAGTTATCCACCGAAAGAACCTCTTTTGGTGGTTAATGAGCACATTGAAGGCTCGCCTAAACCACCAAAAGTTGAACTTTGAAGAAATTTCAAAATTGCAAAAATGTTTATCCTTGCTCCTCTTTTGAATGTTCAAGCTTTCTTAGATGTTGCAGTCCTAGTTCGTGCAGACCTACGAACTTTTGCTGGTTGTGTAGGGAGTTCTGGCGCATCCATTATAGTTGTGGCTAGATTAGACAAAGTGTCCAACCCAGTTGGTTCCTCCTCTGGTGATTTAACTTCCTTTAACTTGAGCCTCAGAATCCTGAGCTGCCTGTATAATTTCATGTTTTCTCTGATCAAATCTTTGTTTCTATCTTTGATTTTGTCATGTTTTTCTCTAAGAGTTTGATTCATTTTGAACAGTTCAACATTTCTGTCAGTGAGATCTATGTTGTACTTTTTGATCACCCTCTCCATAACTTCCCTCTCATAGATCTCTTGTAGGAGCTTGTTTATCTTCTGTGTTCTACCTTTCTTAGGCCTGCTTGAGGAGGCTTCTGCTTCTGGTTGCCTGTGGGTCTCTGGAGGATTTGATGGAGGTAGATTTATTTTCAATTTTGCATCTTGTTTGATCTGCAAGTTGTCCTGTGTCTCTGCCACCCCCTGCTCTGATTCAAAGTCACTATAAGCTAGATTGAGAAGGTTTTTTCTTGTGACAGGGTTTTTAGATTGTTTTTCTTCAAACTGTAATTTCCTCTTGATTCCTTCCTTTTTGCTAGGTGATGCTTTTATAGAATCTCTGGGCATTGAGATTCCTTTCCTCCTCATGTGACTACTCTTGGGAGTAGGATCTTTTCTTCCTCTAGCCTCCTTAGCTTTTATCTCAGGAGGTCTTTCTTTTTGAAACTCATTCCAAAACAAAAAGAAACCCCACTCAATTTGTTTCCTTTGTAGAGATTCTCTCACAAGGAGGCTAATCAGCCCCTGATGTGATAATCTGCTTACAACTTTAGCAGGCTGGGCTTTCACCTATCTTGCCATCTTAGTCAGGGTTTTATGAAAGAAGTAAGGCATGTTTATGTGTTCTCTTCCTGTGAAATGGTTTAGCAGTTTAAAATGGTAATACATTACCCTATTGTAGCGCCCCTCACAGGTGATATACACCAAAATCACCCTCATCAGGGACTACCACTTTGATTCCAGATAGGACATGGGAATATCCTTCTTCCAAGTCAAAGCTTTATGCACTGGTAACAAATACGATGTGAATTCAACATTTGAAGGTGAGGAGGTTTTAAACCAGCAGTCCCCCATTCTGGATAACCCTGTGTACTTAAAAATGGCTGCTTCGTCTATAATAATCTCCTCCTTGCCTATTTTAGCAATCCTTCCATCATAGGAGAAGGCAAAAGCTTCGGCCACTTGTTGGTGAAAGGTTGTCAATTTTTCACAGTATGTGAAAACTACGGCCTATTTAAAACACTTTGCGACCTCTGGATGAGCTTCAAAATACCACATGCCATCCAATTCGGATCTCAAAGTAGGACTTGCTTTTGACATGACTCGATTCCGACTGTACCTGAAACTGATAACCCGACCAGGTTTCCTTGACTCGGGATACTTGCTGAACTCGGTGACCCTTTGACACTTGCCAAAGAAAGTGGGATCAGTATTTTTTGAAAATACGATTTGCTGATAAAATCGTGAGCTTGTGGTTGTCTTCAGTGATATTCATTATTAATTATAACTCATCGAGTTTTCAGATGAAGAAATGACCTGGTAATGATGGCTGACGTACTTGCCACTGAAATGGGGGTATCTCCGTGCAATCATACCTGCCAATCACCGCTTTGCGTAGATTTGAAATGATCAATGCAGTGGATAAGACATAGGTTCTTCGAACCTTTCAGATGGATGCCACAAATGTGCATCATCTCCCACATGGCGAGCTTTAGGCAGTTGTATTTCTAATCATTGCGCCAATTTCGACATCTGGCTCGTCCGAAAGCACGAGCTTTCGTTTTTCCCATTCAAACACTTTCTGTGGTTACTTGCCTTCTGCTTCGACCCCTTATCTGTCGAAAATGAAAACTTCCGGTGGTTAATGAGCACAATGGAGACTCGCCTAAACCACCAAAACCTGATATTTTGCCATTTTCTTGACCGAACCAAAATCAACATTTCTTTTGAGATTATTTTGGAAATACAAACTCTCGAACCTTTTTGTAGAAATTTAGAAATCAAATTTAGAACCCAACCTATCATCTAAAAATAAAATAAAATCCACTGATTTATTTGAGGAGTTAACAAGGAGTTCTTGCTTCACACCTCCAACTTTCTTCCGAAGTGGTTATCTCTGAAGTGGAGGATGTTCTACTACGTGTCCTCTTGATTTTAACAACTAATATTTACTTTGGAACTCCAGGCTTCGGGCATTCTAAGGTGCAAATATCTAAGGTGAAAATCTTCGAAGTGCTAAGTCTCCTAAGTATAGGATCTATTTCCACGTGTCCACTTCAATCAATGGTCCAGATGGGCTTTGGGTCTTCGGTAGTTCTTTACTCAGCATTGCTTGCCTCCTTCCAGAGTAAGAAATAGCTGAATACAAGGATTTTCTGACACGTGTGCCCCACTCATATCAACGGACATGAATTGCACAAAATTATCTCTATCTTCTCTACATATGACCAAGATTTGTTACCTTGGATGAACTTCGGGTGCCTATCTCAGTTTGTGAATATCGATAGTCGGATTTTAATGGATCGTGTAGATCAGTGGTTGAGAGCGATTATGGGGGGTGAAGTTGCGTGGGGTTTAATTTCGAAGGGTGGTTCCGCAATTTAAACCACAGTTTTCTCTTGGGGGTACGCGACATTACCATGTGCATTGCGGGATGAAAAGCAGGTTACTTCAAACCACTCCCTCACATCCTCACAAAATAGAGGAACATAAAGGAATGTTGGAGCAACACCTTTCATCCACGTCATGTACCTTGTAACCCTACAGCCTGTAACACCTTCCACATCAGTTACCTCATTTACCTCACCACCTACACTTGTCACCACATCATCCTATTCATGAGAAGTTACTCTTTCTCATGATTGTTATCCATCACATGACGATCCAACGCTGAGCTACCTGTCACATTATCACTCCCCCCATATTTTCAACTGATATTGTTTTTCTAGTAAATGCATTCGAAGAACATATAGCAAGGGAATCATATGACAAGGGGAATAAACAAATGATTATGGTAGACTCAATGGACATGTGTGCCTAATTCAAAGAGAAAAGGATAACAAGTTCATCTGCAAGAAAATGAAGAGACAGATGAAAGTGCCAGCTCAAACAATATATGTTTGTTATCATTTCATTCGAATTACATTCCATTTTTAGGATATATTGCATGAAGTCCAACGGTTTTGAGTTGTGACAATTTTTGTATAAATAGATATATTTCAGATCTATTCAAGGATGCTTCTTGCCAGATGTAATAGAGAAACTCTCCTTTTTTAGTATTAATATAAGTGCACATAGAGATTCTAATTTTCGTCCAATTTGAGTTGTGTGTTTCTCCTTAATTTCCATATATCTAAACTTCCTTATGTAATTCCTTGATAAGTGATTGATTGCAATTTAGTATCACAACTACTGTAATCACATTATTTCAACAATTCATTAAGTAAGAAGTTTTTTCTCTGTATTTACTAGAAGTAAAGAAAGACCTGCAAGTTGATTGAATTACTGCATTTCATATCTTGTTCAAGGGTGCGCTCTCTACTTTTATTCCACTACAACAAGGTGAGACTCTTCTGTAATTGATGCCTTTCTTTTTTTAACAGTTTTGTAAGTTTTCCTCACACCATTTGATATTAAGATTGTGACTGAGACAACAAAATATGGCCTTTGTATTGTCCTATTATTAATTTCATTTAAGGATCATTTTCTATATAACTAAAGGTAGAAAAAACACTCTTTAAAACATTCTCTTCAAACTTTCCTGATGCATGACATTACGCTTTGAGCCTTAAGTTTAATCTCAGGAACAACAAGAGGCATTCGGTGTCCTTTCACTGTCTTCCTCTTTTGATCTTTTTGTGGAAGCATTAGGTTTATTAGAACCTTGAGGCTGGACTGCACTAATAACATGAGAAAAATCATCCTTGAGATGAAGATGAGAGGACACAGATTCACAGGAATCTTTGGATGACTTAGAGGGAGTTGACACTCATTTTCCTTTATCTTGTTTAGGCTTGGGAACATCAGTTTTTATCCTTTTACTTGCATGAGAAGATTGCATGGGTGAGAAAACATGATAAGCTTGGGTAATTTGATTTTTTGGCAGTGGAGGAGAGGGTAATGGAAGAGACACAATAGGCCAATCATGCTAATGAGTAGCAGTTTGTTGGACAATCTCTTTCCAACTATCATTGGAAGTTTGTTCTGGTTGCATAGAGACGTGAGGGGGAACACAGATACCATAAAATTTTTGATGTGGTTGGAAGGAATGCCTCTCAAGTCAGGGATGGAGGATCCCATGTCCAACTAGATTGAAGAATGCAACTTGAAATATTTGATTTGATTCATGTGGATCAACATCAAAATGTATTGAAATTTGTGGCCTTCTATGGCCCCTCTGCCAATTTCATTTACCTCTATCGGCACCTTTGTCATTGTTTCTCTTGCTAAAGAAGCGAATCCTAAAGAAATATTCCAACATGTTATGAAAAAATCGTAATAATCCATGCATAAAACGCTACCTAAATAAAATCAAAAGGTTGGCTCTATTATTCACACAGAAGCACATGCAATCCATCCATCAAATTTTTAAAACTCAAAAATCAATTGCCATTTGAACAGGGAGTGGTAGGGATATTGGGAAGATGAGAGGCTTATAATGTGAAAAAAGTGGTATCATGGATGGGAAATGATCAAAGAGTATTGTTCAAGAAAATGAAGATGTAACAAAAATTGTATCCATGTTCAACTTTTAAACACTGGTCATTAGCTTAGTCTTTTCTCTTTTGCTATCAATCCTTTCTCTTTTCAAAATGAATTTAAATTTCACAATAATAGAACAGGAAATGATTTAAATGTATTTGAGAAGGTGAGGGGGATATAATGAGAAAAAAATGGTATAATGAAAGGGGAAAACGATTAGTGTTCTATCATATGCAATAATATCCAAAAAATGCCATCACCATCAATAAAATAATTGCCAAATTTTTTCTTTGTCTAGTAATTCAAATCCAACACACAACTGTTTTCATATCATCCAATATAAAACCCCAAGAAAGTTCCAAGACTGTAAACTGTACAAATTTCCACTTCCTTTTATTTTTTATCATCAGAGCTTGTATGAAATACTATTAACAGAGAAATTCAACACAATTAAAACCAGACTACATCAAGTGTGCGTGGGAGGCTGAGAACACGACCTAGACCATTGACCCTTCACCATACATTTTTGGTATCACAAATTTAATACTTGTTTCATAAATAGACTGGTTTCGAAACCCATGTGCAACTGGTGCTCATTTATTTTATCACTATACAACTTTCAAAATCGACCAAAACCCCCTGGATAATCAACCAACGAACCAAGATTTAGTGCAAATAACAAATTGTCCCACTATCGGGTTAATTGCTTATAACATACATCAAGACCAGAGTTCGAAACTTGTAATTTACATAAATTAATAGAAGAACCGAGGTCTGGGTGAATACAAAGGTGAAACCTTCACAAAGGGTTTGTACCCAAAAAATATTTAACCATATCTTAACACAGACTTTCCATGGACCTCTTATGGCAGTCATAACACAAATATATTCCCCAAATAGTTAAAAATAAATTGAAGGAGCTACAAGTCTTCCAAAGACTGAGTACTAGTGTTAAGAAAAAACAATTGTTCTTTTGTTTCATAGAGAAAACTAAACCCTTGAATTTTAATGACCGGAGATGAGTGAAACCAAAAAAACTTGTCATAATGTTGCTAACATTCATAGCATAGAAGTAGTATTCATTCTAGACATAAAGCAATAATATAATCCAAACAAAAATAAGTTTGAATAGCCCATGCTTGGAGTTTAAATCAACAAGTCAAATTATATGTGTAGCAAAATAAACCAAGGTGCTCATTAAAACAACATTTTTCCCTTCGCTTTTTTTAAAAATTGAATTCCTATGAAAATCCATCATTCATCCGAAAAGCAGTTTTGAATTTCAAACTGTAGAATCATCTTTGAAATGTAGCTATGAGTGCAATCGAATAAAAGTGTCTTTCATCACTATTCACATAATGGGGTCCAACCTATTTAGTATATTATTAAATATATATAAGTAGTAAGGCATTGCAACCAATTTGCATGCAGGGTTCCCATGTTGTGCTTTTGAGAGTCAACAAACTGACGAATCCACAGGGAAATATGTTCTCAACATATTTAGAACTCAGAATTTCTGGTTTCGTAGACCAATAGAAGTAGATAATCAAAAAGACTACTGAAAAGAATATGTATGCAACAGGGGGAAACAGATGGTTTAAAGGAAATAATGAGACGGGACTTTGGGAATAACTTATGGAAAGTGATACGTATGAGGGGGGTTGGTCCTGTATGTATAATATTCGAACAAGAAGTAACAGATAATATTTTTTATAATTTCAAGGAGAATGTTTTTGATATTCTCTTTGAATCTCAGGATGGAGGGAAGAAAGGGATATAAGAAATAAGGAAGAAGACATAACCAACTATACTACAACAGTGCTAAAAGAAAAAAGATATTTCAGCGATGCCTAAAAGGAGGACATCATGAAAGCTATGTGCATCTTATTTTTAATCTATCAACAATATTTACAAAATGACATTGTTATGGAAAAACTGATCCAGACTTTATTTCTGATTATTACAAGAAGCAAACAACAAAAATTAAAAACTCAACAAACCAAAGTAAAAAGAAAACAGTAAGACAAAAGACTATATACAATAGTCATTTTTATACGAGTGTTAACAATCAAGCTGGTTCCACATAATATTTCAAGTGGGAACCATTAGTACTGTAAGAGAACAATTGCTCTTCCAAATCCTTTAGAAGGTATGAGTTTGCACCCAGGATAAAAGCGATTTTAAAAGAAACTAGCCATAATTTTTGGAACTTGGAATGTCTTCTTCTTTCAACATGGGTTGAGTCCCATAGTAGGAATTTGTCATCAATATTGAATTCAATGGCCTTTACTCATCTTCTAAAATACATTTTTACATTTTATTGCGTTCTTTTTATGTTCTCTAAGGAAAATTTTATTTGTTCTTCCAGGGCTAATAGTGCATTTATCCTTTGGGGAACATTGGAAGAATTTGATTCTTCTATCTGTAACATCATCTGTAAGGAGGAAAGCTCTAGATCGGTAGGTAGAATATCCTCTTGATCATATATGATTTGAAAGGGAGTACAACCTGTACTTTCTTTGGTGGTTGTACAATCTACCCAGAGAGCATAAGTGAGAAGTATGTGCCACTGGCGAGGTTTGTCTTCTATAATTGTCTTTACAATCTTAACCAGATTCTTATTAGTGGACTCTTCTTTCCCATTTCTCTAAGGGTAATAAGCAGATGAAGTGAAATTTTTTACCCCTAACTTAGCTAGAAATTGATTCAATTTTGCAGAAATGAAGACTGGGCCATTGTCCATAATGATCTCTAATGGAATGTTGATTCTGGAAAAGATATTAGATTCTAAGAAGTAAATTACCTGCTCATCATGTGTGTGTCTAAGAGGGACAACATTGGTCCACTTAGTAAATTAATCAGTGGCCTCCAAAATAAATATATGCCCCACGAAATATGGAGGATTGATAGGACCAATAAAGTCTAGGCCCCATTTAGAAAAAGGGAAATCTGGGAGGACAGGTTGTAAGGGCATGAAAGAAATACAGTATTTCCTAACAAATTTTTGGCACTTATCACAATATATTGCAAATTTCTAAGTATCGCGGAATATAGTAGGACAATAGTAACCATTTCTTATGATTTTAAAAGCAGTAACCTCAGCAGAAAAATGGCCACCGATGTGAATGACATAAATTGATGATCCATGAATTTTGTGTAACAATTTATGTGCTTCCTCATTATTTACACATCAAAGTAACAAACCATCAGCATACCTCCTAAACAAAATTTATCCTAAAATGATATACTTGGAAGCTTCCAGGTGGAGTCTTCTTATCTGGTGAGGATCTAGCTCATTTGGACACTTTTGATATTGAAAATAATACACCATGTTTTTATACCAAGGATGTTTGGATATAGCAAGATTTTGATTCTCAATATAAAACAGAGTTGAAAGAGGATTATCTTAATCATCAAGTTCTTCACTTGGTTCAAGATTCTAAGATAAATGAAGAGCTAGCTCTTGTCCCTTGATTGTATTTGAATTCATGATTGTCAAATCATGCTCCTGAATTTTTACAAGACAATGTGCAAGTTTTCCTGAAATATAAGTTTCTGAAAGCATAAACTTGACAAGAGGTACAGGGAATTTTACCTCCATGTGTTTTCCCAAAATAAAATGGAGAAATTTTTGTATATCTTTGACAAGAGAAAAAGCATGTTTCTCAATATAAGAGTATTTTATTTCATCATCTGATAAACTTTGTCTCATGTAAGCTACATGTTTTTCATTGTTTTGGTCATCACCTTGTAAGAGGATAGCAAAAATTGCTTCCTCGATGGCATTGGTATATATGATAAAATATTTCTCAAAATCCAGTTTCGCCAGAACCGGTGCAGAGCTAATTTCTTTCATAATACTAAGGAAAGAATTATCGACGTCATCTATAGAAGAAAAAGAATGATCTTGCTTTAGCAGATTATGAATTGGTTTAACCATGACAGCAAAATCAGGAACAAACCTACGGACAAAATTGATAATGCTCATGAAAGTTTAAACTTATTTCTTGGAGGTGGGGACAGGAAGGTTTAGAATGGTAGCAATCCTTTCGTGATATATTCTTATTCCTGAATTATAAATAATATGACCAAGGAGTTTTCCCTTTGTGACACTAAAAATAGATTTGGAAGGATTTAAAGAAATGCCAAATTTTCTACAACGCATGAGAAATTTTCTAAGATAACCAAAATGATCCAACCAGTTCTTAGAATAAACAATGAAATCATCAAAATAAAATTGGATATTTTTTATGATTAGATAGTCAAAATCTATCTGCATAGATCTTTGAAAAGTGGCACCTACATTAATGTTGGTGCAATTATATGTTCAATAAATTGCAATCATTTAATATGTCAATTTGGTTTCATAATCAATAGAGTTGATGTACTGTATGTACCGATAACAGATAATTGTCTATGTCTTTTGAGTATAGTCTATGTAAGAAAACTACTTATGAAACTAAACACTTTGTTTCACACCTTTCAAATAACACTCTACACATACAATTCAAAATCCAGAAAGAAAAATTGATTAACAGATGTATAACTCGGAATTCTTGTTCAAGGGATAGATCTTACTCATTGTTGGCTCATGAAAGATGGAGATGGGATATGATTCTATCTCCTGTAACAACCATACAGTCACTCATTAACATTATGGAAACTTAACTGAGCTAAAATAACTAACAAGCATAGTATAAACACTCCATTGTAAGCGCATGTATGGGAGAGATGGAGGTCTTAATTGTACCTGTATATGCAAAGTGAAACCTAATTAATTCTAGGGAAGAAATTTGAGTATGGTAGGATGCTCCATTACAGGTTCATGTACGGTGAAAGATAGAGATCCAAACCATTCTTAAATATGTAGAATAGAAACAACATTATAGCATTTGTCTAGACAGAACATTAAAGCACTCAAAGTAAATAATTGTCCTTGCACACTCACGAAGATGTCAAACCATTACTTAGAGATATCCTATACACAACTCTCTCTTATTCAAAATGACCAAACATCCAAAAGACCTGCTACCAAATGCATCGCTAAAACATATCAGAGAAGGAATTAAATGTTGTAATCAAAATCTGAAAACGCTTTGTTCACACACACACACATAGGAAATTAGAACCATATTCACAATTAATTACAAAGAGACATACCTTAGTTGGGGTTGGTTTGGTGGGCCCTTTCCGTACCAACAAGGTAGCTCTTAATATAACTTACAGTAGAGAAGGTGTAAACACAAACATATAATCTATAACGGAAATTATATGATTTCTTCATAAATGGAGATACAATTCACAGTTGTTCCAAAACAAGACTTACAACATAGTTGTGTTTTTCTTATTTCTCTCTCTATATGTTATCATCTACAAGGCTCTCTCTTTTAAAGAGAAGCATTCATTGCAACCCAAGTCTAAAGATAATCATCAAATGTTTATATAATATTTACAATTGAATGATATAGTGATTCTTAAGGAATGATTGCATCCTCATGACATGAAGTGCATGAGTGATGAAATGTATCATGTCTTCCAATGGACAAAGAATGTTCGAACCAACTGAATTCCTTGAACTCATCAAGAGAAATCGAGTCCCAACAGACAAGCCTGAAAATTCGAAACAGGTACAGGACGCACATAGGCATACATGCCAGTACCAGATGAGCGTAACAGTCTATACCAGATGCACATAGGCATAAAAGAGGGTATCGAACAAGCATAAAAAACAGGTATTGGATGAGTGTAGCAATGAGTATCGGATGATCCTGGCAATGAGTACCAGATGATCCTAGCAATGAGTATCGGATGATCTCAACAAAAAAATTGTTAGCATGAAGTCTTCTTGAACCATGCAAAGTAATTAGAAAGTTCTTTGAACATCAAATATTAGTCCTAATTATTAATAAATCACTAGAAATTATGATTAAACATCAATTACCTCATGGGTACACAAGAATTTCTTAAAGTCATGTCTGATGAGGAAACTAAGAAAAAGGTGCATTGGTATTGGGAAACATTAATTAGGATATGGGAAAGATAAGGAAATTGGCAGTGAAAAAAAGGAGGCTCAACATTTCCCCCATGCCTAAGTCATTACATGTCCTCTTGCAAAACTATTGAATCAGTCTTCAAAATTTCAAAACTAGTGTTGATCCTCTACCTTTCTTGAACATTAACTGTTTGGTTTTAAGATATCCATCCTTGAAGCCTCGTCCTTGAGCTTCCTCTTAATCACTCATGTATATTGTACTAGGCGCAAAACTTTATTTAGCTTGGAAGAGACTTCACCATGCTCTTCCTGTAGTCTACATTTATTCTCCTTTAACTGTGTGTTCTCCTTCTTGATATGCCTATCCAACAATTTATACTCCTCTATTTCTTGCTTCAACCCTGCATTATGTTTTGTAAGCTTTTTAACTTTCATTTCCACCTGATGTTTGGTCAGAGAGTTGACTGGTTCTTGATCTTCTTTCTTTGTTATCTCTTCCCTGGATTCAACTTCTCTCCTTAATTCCTTTAGTGTTTATGTCACTAATTCCTTTGTTTCACTAATAGTCGCTAAATACATTTCATCTTGCTTTGGTGAAGCTGGGATGTCCATCAGATCCTCTGCAAAATATGGGACATGAATAATTGGCCCCTACTTAACCATACTCCGACTGGTTCTTCATCCTATACCTAGTACGTATTCGAGTGTACTCACAGGAACAAGAATTTATTCTTTAAACAATCTCCTCCTCTTCGTTTTAGGTTCAGAACTAGGTATTGGAATCTATTTGTCCTATGCCTTCTTTGCTTTTCCTCTAGAGGACTTAGGTGGACATATTGGCATTTGTTCTGTTTTTTCACTCCTTGTATTTATATCAAAGTGATTGGATGTAGATATTGGAATGTGTTCCTCTGTTGTAATCCTGGTCTTCCTACTGGAGTGTTGTGCTAGAGTACTATTATCCCCGATATCTAGGGATAACTAGGAGATCATGTCTCAAGGCCCACAGGTCCTAGACATGGAGTACCAAGAGCAGGATTGACCTGAGCATGGCCCTGGAGGGCCCATCCTTCTTCTTCTTCGCCAGACTTGTCTTGTTAGCAGCAACAGCTTCCATCACCATCGGCTTGGACTTGCATCAGAGAAGACTCTTGCTCCATGTGGTAATTGGTCCAAGGTATCATGGTATGTGTCATATTTGATCGTTATAAACTTCTTATATATGCATCAGGTTCCTTACATTTTGGATAACTACTTGGATCTTACACTAATCTACTTGACCATTTATTGGGGGGATTAATGGGGTGACCTAAGCAAGATTTATTCATGGGTTTTGGTTAGCCACTAGGGGGGATTTGCAGAGCCATCATCTGCGCCCACCATGCTATCATTTTACATCTTATCTCCCACACATCCATCCCATTCCCCTAGTCTGGCCATTAGGATGACCTTTTGAGGGTTACACTTTGTCCTATGGGAAGAAGGGGATAAAGGCCCAGGGATTAAAAGCAACTGGTAAAAGATAAAAGCCATAGGAAATAAAACCTAGAGATGCTTCGCCCAGGGATCCCCGAGAGGGAAATAAAAGGCCTCTAGATAAGAGACAAAAGGGACCCTAAGAAAAATAATAAAACAAGACCTAACCAAGAGGATGGGAGGTCTCATCACGAGCCAGCCCATTATGTTCATAGGTATCCAGCTATATGACATTGCCATTATCTGGTCACCACGCCAGGGCAATGACCTTTGGTTGCATGGCCAAGGGAAAAGGGGTCTCATCACGAGCCATCCTTATCATTTCTGCGAAGATACCAGTGGGTAACACTATCAACTCTGGTCACCATGCCAAGGCAGTGTCCTCTGGTCAGACGTTGAAGTAAAAAAGAAAGAAAAGCACTAAATAAAGAATAAAGGCAATAAAGGGGCTTGGAAAAAATGCATCCATGATGGGTACAACTCACCTCCTACAAATGTACCCACGGACAACACATACCCCTGGTCTTACTATGACTGGACATCCCTAGACCATATCACCTCATGAACATGGCTTGAATGATCCTCTGTGGAAACTTTCCTTTTCTTGTGGATATTAGCCCAATAGGTTATTCTATTTGTTTCTTCAACTTTGTATAG
>SNQJ01S0009919.1:186223-212313 GCA_010110895.2 Picea sitchensis | reverse complement strand
TCAAGTATAATTTGATACATTTTTCAACTTATACTTAAACCATTCAACTATATCCAATGAGAAATGAACAATAGTATAAGAGTTACACCAATACACCACAATACACCATGCACAATATATGAGAAATAATCAATAGTTATTGTACAAGGGAAGTAATGACTTCCAAAGGTAGCTACAAGTTCCAAATGTAAAGGGAGGGATAAAACTCCAAGAGGAAGATACAATCCCCCAATATCAAGAGAGATTTTAACTCTCCATCCTTTCCCATTCCTTCCACCCAAGAATATATGAGAGATAATAAAACTTTACATTAAATCATCACCGTCAACCAATCATCACATAGAACCTGATAATGATTCTTGAAACTTCTTCATTTTCTGCAATTCTTCAATTCTTGGAGTACTCTGATCCTATAGATAATATTACTCAATGTATTCTTTGAAACTCCTTCAATTTTCACTCCTTGAATCCTCCCCAAAAAGAGGTTATAGGAAGAATAGTAGACTTTATTCAATTCTGGTCTATTCATAAGACCCAACTTGTATAGCATGCCCCGCACTCAATATTTAACATCTGATTCTGAAACTCATACACAAGAAACTACAATCCGTAATATTTCCAATGGAAGTGGTCCCACTTCATTTGGATTCTTTATGAATAATTGGTGATTGTTTTACCCAGAACACCTTTCTATTGACTAGCTTCAGGACTGGTCACAAACCCTATCTTCTACAGAGTGTATCTCCATAATTATAGGGAATCAAGAGCTGAAATTTTTACCAGAGGTACCTTGATTTTCACCATCTGAATCGTTCTAGAAAAAAAGTTGTAGAAAAAATGGTAAGATGACCTGAAAATAACATACCTTAGAACACATCACCAAAATACTTCATCCTCCCTTGAAATCCAGCCTTCTTTTCTTCTTATTACCTCTGAAATTCGACTTGTATCAAATGAATGTATAATGATGTTTATTTATACCATTTATGTCACTTCCTTTTAACATTAGGGCTGACTTGACACTTTCTTATTTTGTAATTCTTTTCTTTAATTATCTTCAGGGCCTACATGTACTTCCTTCTTCAATTCACTTTGTCATCTTCAAAAATTCATTTATCCTCAGCCATGAGGATCCACGTGATGTGACACATACCACCGGAAACAACATGATGTATAATATCCATCCATGGGTATTGTATCTACATGTGCATTTTCCTTCATGTCCAAATACCTTCATCAATTTTGCGGTCCAAAACCCATGACTAGGGTTGACATCAATGACAACAACCAATCTTCCAACACATACCTCCCTTCACAAGTTAACAATTTATGCAAGATGACAAGCATTGTGCAATATTCCTCTTTGATCTAGCCTCTAGAGATACCTTTTGTCCAATCTAGGTCCAGGTGCTTAGGTTTCAAGAATTTCTAATAGATTCCCTTGTCCACAATGATGCCTTTGAAATACTTCTCTCCAGTGGAAGGTAACCCAGTCGCCTCAACTATGGTAGCTTCAATAATTGTTAGTTTTAGATCCCCCAATTGGACACTCTCCCCATCATAACTTTGCACAAAGGCACAAGATACTCCATCATGATGTCCTCTAAATTTTTCCAAGAAGGGAACCCAACCAACCTCTTAAAACTTTTCTTTGCAAGATTAATACTCCTCCATCTCTATGTACATATGAAACACTAGTACGTGCCTGTCAACCTCCATTTCGACTTTAAAAAATGGGTTTTTAAAACAAATATAGGCAACAAAACTTAGGCGGGGGTTTGGTACTGGATGTAACACTTACAAGAATAGGGTGATGAAGGAAGAGTAGCAGAATAGTAGAAGCGGATTGAGTGGTGTATAATAGAAAAATTGGTTAATTAATTCTTATCTGGATGGCGGAGCCATCCAGAAGAGCGTATATAATGAAATCGAGAGGACAACTGTCAATTCTTTGAAATGATAGCGAGGTAAGGAAGAAGTCATGGATAAGGTGACTCAAGATTGTGTTCATGGATAAGGTGACGATCATACCCATGAGTAGCGTCACATCTCTTTCTTATGGGTTTCCGTAATGATTATGATGAATATGGGGGATGTGACCAAAACGCATCATTAGATAGAATTCAACGTCATAATTGTAAACAACATGAGTTCATAGGAAGTGGTATAATCATAGTTTTTTCATCATACAGACGAGAATTTTTGACAAGATATGTTGCACTAGGTGATCACCTTATAAAGAGAGTCTTGTACATTAGCATGATTTTGAAACTAGGGGAATCATGAATAACTTCAGAAAATAATGATATGGAGGTGTAGTGATTCCAAAAATAACAAGGGAATATGAGGGTAACCATATTTAAAATGAAAAATTCATGTGATTTTTAATAAAAAGGAATAAACATTGAGTCCATACCTCTATATTCACTTGGAATGCATTTGAACCATTAAATATATATCAAGAACAATGTTACCAAAATCCTCTTCATCAATATCAGAGTACAAATTCATTATTGGATCACCAAAACACTATCGTTTAGTACCGGACCAATATAGAATATTTGTTTTAGTACCAGACTAATGCATAGATTTTTGCCCAGCACCAGGTGAACATAGAGGTGAATATTGTTGCAGTACCAGAAAAAAACAGAGACTTGTATAGTACTGGATGAACACAGAGGAGAATATTTACAGTACCGAAAAAACACAGAGATGTTCTCTAGTATTGGAACAACATAGAGATTTTATTTTGGTACCTAATGACAAATTGATAAGGTACCTGGTGGCATATTCTATAGACTGAAACTTTGTAGGATGAATTTTGTAGTGATTAATAGCATATGTTACTTCTTATGGAGGAGAACACATGAATTTATTCTTCTGCAGGACCATATATGTAAAAAAAACAAACAAGACATTGGTACAGAAACTCTGAAATTGCAACGAGAATAAAAAATGAGGCAAAATAATTCAATGACTGGGCTCCAAGCTCTGTAACAAGAAGACAACTGTAGTTGGACATCCCCCCTTTAGAGGTGCAGAACCTCCTCTTTTTGGAACCAAACAAACCATTGTTTTCATTGCCACTCCCATTTTATTGAAAACAAGATCCTAACTACTATTGTCCTGTGGATTTTTCTTGATCCGAGGTCATTTAATGATCATCGGTATTTTCAATTCTTAGGAGTCTGAAAAACTTAAAGAAAACTCCTTATACTGTCATGTGGATTTTTCTCGAGCCCAGGTCAGTTAGTGCTCTAGTGTTTTCAATTTTTAGGAGTCTGAAAAACTTAAAGAAATCTCCTTATATTGTCATATGGATTTTTCTCGAGCCCATGTCAGTTAATGCTCATTGGTTTTTCAATTTTTAGGAGTCTAAAAAAATTAAAGAAAACTCCTTTTGGTTCCTTTCCCATGATTAATATACCAGGGTTGGGTAAAGGAATAAATTCTCCTCTAGCAAACATCCTCTTTATTTCTTATCTACATGAGAACATAATCATCTTATGCCTTTGTTAGCAACATCATCAAAAATAACTATCTAACAAACACCTATATATACATGTAGGTACAAAATTAAATCAAATCACACAATTAAAACTTACAGTGGTGGTTCAACAGGAGGAGAACTGCTCTTTCTTACCAATTGCATTTCTAAATTTTGAAGAACTTGCTTGATAAAATCCTCTTTACACAGAGGCTTATGATAGAATATCAATCGATGCCCATTCACAAAAAAGGAGGTTTGATCTTCATCAATAGTATTTATCTCCACTTAACCATTGTAATAAAATGTGTCTACTTCATAAGGTCCCAACCATCGAGTGGAAAATTTACCTTTAAAATTATTAAACCTACTATCATATAGAAGGGCCCAATCACCATACTGAAAATATTTCTTCTTGATATACTTGCCATGCCATTTGGTTCTTTGTTCTTGAATAAGTGTATTCCTCTGCAGAGCATCTTGTCTTATTTCATCAAGTTCATTTACTTTCAATATACTTTGTTTTTGGGATTCATCCAAATCCATTCCCAATTGCATAGCAATCCTGAAATTTTTTACTTGAAATTCTATGGGAAGCAACACCTGTTTCCCATACACTAAAAAATAAGGTGTATGACCTATGGTGTTTCTCCAAGTTTTTTTTTAGGCCCATAAGGCTTCAGGAAATCGATCCACCCAATCTCTATGGTGTAACTAAATTGTCTTGGTAAGTATAGCCTCTATCTCTTTGTTGGTTGATTCTGCTTGTCTGTTTGATTGGGGGTGATAAGGTGAGGATTTCCTATGATTAATTTGATGTTTTTCAGTAATATATTTGACCAAATTGGAGGTAAATTGGGTTCCTTAGTCTATAACTATTTCTCGAAGCACACCAAATCGAGTAAAGATGTATTTGAATAGAAAATCAACAACTGGTTGTTCATTTGCAGAGTACAAAGCTTTAGCCTCTACCCATTTAGTCACATAATATGTACAAACTAGTATATACCTTCTTCTTCTAGACATGGGTTTGATAGGGCCTACAAAGTCCAAAGCCCATTTATCAAATGGATCAATCACTACCTAATCTTGGAGAGCCATCTCATCACTTGTAGTCGGTTTTCCCATCCTCTAACAATCATCACAATTGGACACATATTTCTTTGCATCCCTAAAAATGGTTGGCCAATAGTAGCATGTTTGCAATATTTTGTATGCTTTCCTCTTATCAGAAAAATGGCCTCCACATGGGCCATCAAGGAAGGCTTTGATGATACCATACATATCATATTCCCATACACATCTTCTAATCACTAAATTAGGTCCTATACGGTATAGAAACTCATCATGCCACATATAATTTGCACTCAGCTGAATAATCCTTTTTTTTTCTCGAAGAGACAAATTATGAGGTAATTTCCCTATTACAAGATAGTTTTCCACATCTGCATACCAAGGGATGTAAGTAGAAACAACAAACATACTTTCATTTGGAAAATTATCACCTGTATGAATGAGTCTAGATAGGAAATCAACAATAGGGTTATCTTTGTGAGGTCTATCAATGATAGTAATATTTAATTCTTGCAATAAAAGAACCCATCTAGTAACTCTAGCATTTATCATAGGTTTATTCATTAAAAACCTAATAGTTGAGTGATTTGTCTATAGAAAAACCTCATACCTTGTAATGTAGTGTCTGAATTTCTTAATGGCATGAACTAGTGATAAGAATTCCATTTCAGTGATAGTGTAATTCACTTAAATAGGGGAGATATTATTGTTGACAAAGTAGATAGCATAGGGAATTTGGTTTTCTCTTTGTCCTAGCATGGATCCCAAAGTGATATCGGAGGCATCGATGCAGATATGAAAGGGAAGAGAGCAATTCGGTCCTCTTAACACAGGGGCACTGGAAATCATTTTCTTTAAAATTTCAAAAGAAATCTAGCATTGCTCATCCCAACATAATTCAATATCCTTTGCTAATAATTTGAACAGTAGGGCAGCCAAATTTGTGAAATTTTTATTAATCTCTTGTAATATCCAGCATGTCCCAAGAAGCTTCTCACTTTTTTTTGTGATCTAGAGATTCTTATTTGATAAATAATGTCAATTTTAGCAGGATCTACTCGTATGCCAGTATCGGAAATATGATGAACCAAGACAATCCCCTCAGTGAGCATCATTCTAGATTTTTCATGGCTGAGGGAGATATTAATCTCTTTACACCTGATCAATACTTTCTCCAAATTGTACAATGCTTGTTGAAAATCATCCCCATATACTATGAAGTCGTCCATATAGACTTCTACATAGTCATGGGTTAAATCATAAAAAATGGCTAGGATAGCCCTCTGAAAGGTGGCAGGGGCATTACACAACCCAAAGGGAAGAACCCTATAGGCATAAGTACCCCATGGATAAGTACTTTTCTTGTAGTAGGAGAATATTTACACATAGAATCCTTAGTTCAGTTTCCAATTCATGTCCTAGAGGTACCTCAATTTTCGTCACAAGTAGTCATTTTGGATAGGGTGGAGGATTAGCTTCCTGAGGTATTTCTGATGGTTGAGGAGTGTGAGGGGGGATTTCCTCTTGTACATGGATGTATTCATCTTAATTGGGTTGGTCATCTATATGTTCTTCTTCTCTAATAACCATTGTATAATTCGGTTTATTCAAGACTTTCCTAGATCTCAATTGAATTTCATTTAGTCAAGTAGGATTTATTACATAAGTTGGGAAAGTCTGCACTTCAAGGTTCTGTACAGGTTGAGTAGGTCTATTGTTCATATTAGGGATGGGTTATGTGGCAATAGGGGTAGACCGAGGTGGATTTGGATTAGGTGCAACTTGGGTTTGTTGCTGTTGATTTGGGTTCAAAGGAAAGGTGAGTTGTGCTTGTAGCTGGGAAGGTGGAAGTAAAGCAGGTGGATTAAATCTAGGTAACAACTGAGATATATTTGAAGGATATTGTTGATAAGTAGGAAGAATTGGTGTTTGAAAAGGAACATTCTCATATGCATGGCTTCTCCATCCTTGTTGCCAAGGTTGGACTTGTGTTTTTTGATGTGTCCATTGAGGATAAGGAATTGGAGGAATCCAATGTTGTTGTGGATATTGTGTGGTAGGTTCATAGAACATGTTAGGATTTTGTTTTCTCCATGCCCTCTTGGGGGGATATGATGTTTCCTTAGGTTATCCCCCTACCTTAAAAATGTCTTTTAGTCCAGGTAACGAAGGGAGCTCATTGATAAGGTGATATTCTATACAAATTCCACATATTTTGATAACATTAATAGGATATTCTTTTTTGGGGTGCTTCTTCCTGCATCGAGGACGAAAAATTGCTAAAGTAGCATTTTCTCCTTGTTGTTTCTTTTTTATTTTCATGGTTTCTAATTGGATATTGATTGTATTTAGGATTTATGTTTTGAATTTTTCAAGTAGATTCCTATAGGATCAATAGGTTTTTTAGATCTTCATATAGGATCTCTTACACTTTTTCATGCTTTGGCTTGGCTGTGAGAGTACCTTTTACAATACTCTGCAATGTCTGCAAACAGTTTCTAATACACATCTCCAAAACTCATGAGGTTTAGTACATTGATACAGTCATCCCATATACCCTATAGGAAGATGGTCCTCACTGTGGCCATGTCTAAGGAAAATTGTTTTGTCTTTTGATAGTTATATAGGAACCTTTCTAGGTAATCTTCCAAACTTTCCTCCTCAAATTGTTCAATTTTAAATATGTCATTCCTAGCATCCCTAGGTCTGCAGTAGTCTTGATATTTTTGGAGGAAGGTCTCCTTCATGCCATCCCAAGATAAGATAGTGTGTTATCCTAGGCTCATAAACCACCTTAATGCTGAGTCTTTAAGTGTGGCTAGAAAGAGTTTTCGTTTTTGTGCACTATCAGTGTAATTATAACTCCTACATAGTATGTCAAATTCAAACAAAAATGAATCAGGATCTTTTGTTGGCATACCATGGAAGTGAGGTAGTGATGACAGCGAAATATTCTTCATAGAAAAATATCTAGTAATGTCTAATATGGGAATCCAAATGTCTTTGTTTTTTTGTTTGCATTTCCCTCTTCATCTCTTATATCTCCAAATAACATGTTGTAGGGTGTTGGTGATGTCTCCCCACTAAGTGATGGTTCAACCACTTGGTTGGTTGGTATATCCAATTGTTCTAATGCCTTGTGTGTTGTCCCAATAGTAGATTCAACCTCTTCTAGTACTACCTCTGTCTCTTTTCCAACTATTCCTTCTGATTAGGTTGCCAGTGCTTCCCTTCTTGCTTGTTGTACTATGCCTTCAATATGAACAATATCTTTAGATTTGGTACCTTTAATTGGAGTTTCAATTACTTCCTTTCAACTTTCCCTTCTAAGGATTTTTCCTACACGAACACTAACTGAATTAGTATGGGGGGGTTTCTTGATTTTTCTCTAACTTTGGGGGGTTTTCTTGAATTTTCTGCAATTTTAGATGTAACAAGTCTACCTTTGCTATCTCTATGTTTATGCATAAAAATAAAAATCTAAATACTAATTCACACAAAATTCACTTACTAAAGGTAAGAGGAAAACCTGACTTCTAAGCAACCCCACTAAAATGGATGTGTGGGCTCTTCCCTCACATCTTATCATCTTCTCTCCACTGTCAAGTTTCCCTTAAAACCACTCCAAAACTATAAAAAAAATCTAATGAAAAGAACTACCTATTATCGTTTACAACTCCCCGGTAACGACGCCAAAATGTTGGTGCAATTATATGTTCAATAAATTGCAATCATTTAATATGTCAATCCAATTTCATAATCAATAGAGTTGATGTACTGTATGTACCGATAACCGATAATTGTCTATGTCTGTTGAGTATAGTCTATGTAATAAAACTACTTATGAAACTAAACACTCTATTTCACACCTTTCAAATAACACTCCACGCATACAATTCAAAATCCAGAAAGAAAAATTGATTAGCAGATGTATAACTTGGAATTCTTGTTCAGGGGGTAAATCTTTCTCATTGTTGGCTCATGAAAGATGGATATTGGCTATGATACTATCTCCTCTAACAACCACACAGTCACTCATTAAAATTCTGGAAGCTTAACTAAGCTAAAATAAATACCAGGCAGAGTATAAACACTCCAGTGTAAGAGCATGTATGGGAGAGATGGAGGTCTTAATTGTACCTGTATATAAAAAGTGAAACTTGATTAATTCTAGGGAAGAAATTTGAGAATGGTAGGATTCGTCATTATAGGTTCATGTATGGTAAAAGATAGATATCCAAACCATTCTTAAATATGAAGAATAGAAACAACGTTATAGCATTTGTCTAGATAGAACATTAAAGAACTCAAAGTAAATAATTGTCCTTGCACACTCACACAGATGTCAAACCATTACTCAGAGATCTCATATACACAATTCTATCTTATTCAAAATTACGAAACATCCAAAATACCTACTACCAAATGCATCACTGAAACATATCAGAGAAGGAATTAAATGTTGTAATCAAAATCTAAAAATACTATGTTCACACACACACACACACACACACACGCACACAAGAAATTAGAACCATATTCACAATTAATTACAAAGAGACTTATCTTAGTTGGGTTGGTGGGCCCTTGTTGTACCAACAAGGTATATCTTAAGATAACTTATAGTAGATAAGTTGTAAACACAAACATATAATCTATAACGGAAATTATATCATTGCTTCATAAAATGGAGATACAATTCAGAGTTGTTCCAAAACAAGACTTACAACATAATTGTTTTTTTCTTATTTCTCTCTCTATATGTTATCATCCACAAGGATCTCTCTTTTAAATAGAATCATCCATTACAATCCAAGTCTAAAGATAATCATCAAATGTCTGTATAATATTTACAATTGGATGATATAGTGATTCTTAAGGAACGATTTCATCCTCATGACACAAAGTGCATGAGTGATGAAATGTATCATGTCTTCCACTGAACAGAGAATGTTCGAACCAACTGAATGCCTTGAAATCATCGAGAGAAATCTTTTCCCAAAAACCAAACCTGGAAATTCAGAACAGGTACCAGACGCACACAAGAATACATGCCAGTATTGGATGAGTGTAACAGTGGGTACCGGACGCACACATGCATACAAGATGGTATCAGACGAGCGTAACAAATGGGTATTGGACGCACTCAGGCATACAAGCTAGTACCGAATGAGCATAACAAATGGGTATCGAATGACCTCAGTAACAAGTATCGGACAATCCCGGCAACGAGTACCAAATGATCCCAACAACGAGGACTGGACGATCTCAATAACAAAATTGTTAACATGAAGTTTGCTTGAACCATGTAAAGTAATTAGAAATTTATTTGAACATCAAATATTAGTCTTGATTATTAATAAATCACTAGAAATTACGATTAAACATTAGTTACCTCATGGGTACACAAGAATTGCTTAAAGGCATGTCTGATGAGGAAACTAGGCAGAAGGTGCATCAGTATTAGGAAAAATTGGTTAGGATATGGGCAAGATAAGGAAATTGGAGGTGAAAAAAAGGAGGCTCAACAATTAGACAAGCCAAAAGGCATGCATTCATAAGAAAATGTTCCCTAGCGTGTACTAAATGTGGTTTTATACCTATCAGTCCTTCTTACCTTGATTTGATTATACCTAGAAAAAACATCAAGTAAGGACATCATCTGTGACCCTACAACCTGTTGTAAAATCATTCAAAGCATGGAAATCGACACATAATATGATCTGGCCAGTAGTTTTCCAAAATGGGACTAGATTTGAAACCCACTTGGAATACTTAACTAGAAAGATTATATTATCTTTCAATAATTTTTCCAATTCTTTCCTAATAGTGGCTTTGAGCACAAGATTAATAGGTCTTTGTTTTTTCCTAACGTTTTTACCCCTTCCTTGATAGGAATCGCATGTTGTATGAGACTAGGATCAAAACCATGAAGATCCTCATATGACCATGCAAAAACATCTTGCAATTCACGATGTAGTTCCGTGAATTTTTCTTTTTCTTCATCAGAACATCGGGCACCTAATTTAATGATCTTTGGAGATTCATATGTCCCAAGGTTCAAGAAAATGGTATCACCAACTTTCCTTGTCGACTTCTCTTCCTTATGTGTTTCTTTGTTTCCTACATCACTTGACGAAAATGAACTTTTGAGAGGATTCAATCCTTTAGGAAATTTGTCATATTCAATAGATATGATTTCTTTAGGCTTAAACGGTTCATTTTGTATGAAAGAACAAATTCCTTCATCACTCAGGAAAACCTTCCATGATTCTACGTTATCAGGGATGTGAGGATGATATAGAGATTGGAACGTACAATCGGGTCTTTGAGTTAGAATTTGTCGGGTAGGAGATGATGAAAACATAGCTAACCTATCAACCATTGAATTGCGTTCCCTCTTAACATGAGTGATGTTAAATGATAATAGGTTTGAAATAAGCATCCAAACAACTTGGGTATAGTGTTTAAGCAACTTATTTCTTGGTGAATAAATTTTACGTATAAGATTCACAGCAAGTTCGGAATCACCAAAAACATTAAGGTAGCCACAACCAAGGTTATATGAATTTTCGATGCCTAAAAATAAGGCCTCAAACTCAGTGATGTTGTCTATGTAAGAAAATTCTAACCTATAAGAAAAATTGTGGATTTTACCTATAGGAGAATATAGAATTATGTCAGCTCCATTACCTTCATTTGAGCTTGAGCTATCGAAACGCATGTGCCACATGCCATCATCAAGATCAATTGGTTCAAGCATAGTGTCACCCTCATCAACAAATATAGAGTACACTCCCAAATCTTCTTTGATATAATTTACATTAGGTTGGGGAACTCTCTCTATATATGGTGAAATTCTTCCTTCCCTAAGGACTATAATGTTCTTTCCATTCTGAGGGATGGACAAATGTGTTTCGTCAAGTGAAATATGTCCACTAGTTAAGGCTTGTCAATATCTTCAAAAAATAATTGAATAGTTACTCACTGGCATATTGATTACTTGGATGTTTAGGGTTGTTCTTATCTCTGGATGTGTGCACAAAACTAAGGTTACATTGTTGATTTCACCTTTAGTTGATTGCTACAAACTGTTATAAGAGAGCATGCTTCTCAAAGTTTCATTAGTGCATGATAAGCCAAGCTCTTCCATGATAAAGTTTGACATTACACTTGGACCAAACCCGCCATCAATTAGGCAACAATGAGCTATTTTATCCATAATTTTTATAGAGATATAAAAAGGGGGATTTTTTATAGGGTTCCTGAAAATATTTACACCTATCTTATTTACAATTGAATCCTCTTCCTTTGACTCTTCAAATAGATTGGCTATAGTATAAATTTTACCTTCCATAAATTTTTTGAGATGCTTTTGTTGTTCTAGGACGAAAACCATGTCCAAAAGAGTAGCATCATCTTTGATATTAGCCAATTGATTAAGGATATTATATTTAAAAGAAGGAAGAGGAGAAGAAACTCCTTGATTATCTGAAGTTCTGACAGCTTGTGTATCAGTACTTTGAGAAGATGAGCTTGGGGTGGAAGAAGTACAAGGAGGATCATATTTTCCCTTGGCAGTGTAATATTTACTCCTAGTATTGATTACCATAATATATTCTGGTTTAACCCAATCTAAGACAATGATTGTAGTATCAGGCCTTTTGCCAAAGATCTTATCTCTGGCATTTTTCTTAACTTTGCAAGTATTGTCTTCATGATTTTATTCACAAAAGTTACACCAACTGTGAGACATAATGTCCTTTGGCTGAAAATTATTTTCATTAGTATTTATAAAAGTTGCTAAGGAAGAAGAATATGCCCTAGGGGCAGAGGGAAAGGCATTTCGTTTTCACTCATAGGTTATCATCTTATTATTCATATCTTGCATGAGTTGTAGGAGGGCGGACATATCTATTTGTTTGACCAATTCTCCCTTAGGGAGACCCATTCTTTCAAGTTGCTACTCATATTCTAGACAAGTATGAAGAGAAGAACTAATATTGTCAATAGCCTTCTCTTCAAGTCTATGGCGATAAGGAGAAGGTAATGCATTATAATAATGCATGAAAGCAGTATAATTTTGCAGACGGATTAGTTAAGGGATTTGATTATATAATTTGGTGAAGCGAAGGTTAAAATATTTAATAATTTCACCATATTTATAGGCAATACTGTTGTATTCCCTTAACTTCTCAGCTGGACTCTTGGACAGTCCATAAGTTGACTTAAAATAATAAACCAACTCTTCCCAAGTGGAAAGAATTTTGGGAGGGAGATCCAAAAAATATGTTGCATCTTTCCCTTCGAGGGTGTTGACAAATAAAAACATGAAAGTGTCATTATCATTATCCCCTATATTATTACAAGCATTAGAAAATGCTACCAGGTGTTCGTTTGTAGTAACAATATTCTTTCTTGAAAACCTAGGTAAATGCTCCTTGAATTTTGGTAATGGGTGAGTAGTAGGTGCCATAATAAAGGGAGAATATATGTGCGATGGAGTGGTCGTAGCATCTTCCTTGAATTGGAAAATTCCATATTTATTTATAGCTTTAGCAAGATTGGTAGTGGATTTAATAAGGACTTGATGACTGTATATACTACCAATTATTGATGAAGCAGAAGGTTGTGAGGAGGAGCCATCTATGGTTCCACTAACACTACCCACAGATGTCATATTGAAGGTGATAGGTATGGGTGATAAAGGTGAACTGGAAGAATCAAATAAAGTTCACCTTAGAGAACTTTCTTGTGTTGATAAAACAATTTTCCTCCTTCCTATTTCAAAAATAGGAGTAGCTTCGGGGTACAATCTTCTTCTCCTTCGAGAGATGCAAGGATTAGAGGACATGAAAAGAAGGACCAAAGAAGTTGAAACTGGGAGGTTACTGTTGATTTTTGGGCTTCCTTTGCCTAGCTTCCCAATGTTCATTGATACTTATGTCCCTTTCAATTACTTCCCAGGAACGTTCAAGTTCAGCACGAGTACTAGTCATTTCTAAAATAGTGTTGAATAAGGTCAATGTAATGCTAGTTTGGTCATCAAGACTGTTTCCAATATTGGGTTGTATCATAATAGGTACTTTCATGGAAAAAACAGTCAAGGATTATTCAGACAAAACAGAAAAATGAAATATAATCATAATATAATCAACCAAAGAGATATGGAAGATCTCCCTAGTATGGTCGCCAAATAAATGTTGAGGAAAAGGTATGGAAAAACTTACTCAATAATTTTTAGATCTTACCGGGCTAAGGAAAGATAGTTGGGAATGTGACCCAGGGTTTATATCCTTAAAACAAAACAAAATCACTTAATCCATAGGTATTAATTACGAGGGGCCAAGGATGGTTTTTTATATACTATATGTAACTGTGCAAAAAAAAAAAAAAAACCTGAAAAAGAAATTACATGAGTGTGTACAGAAATTACATGAGTGTTTACATGGAGATGAAAAGAAAAAGAGTGAACCAGATCATTAAAATACATATGTGATACTGAAACAATAATCTAATTTTTTTATTGATTTCATTCTGAGATACAAGATTGAGCTCTCTTTACAAACCCCTGTGAGGGTAGGGACCAAAGTCATATTTAAAAGCCTACGATGGGCACCATACAAAAATACTCTGACAACAAAAGAAAACTAAATCTAAAGGTATGGATCAGCTTACCACAAAATTCTATCACTTGACTCTGCAATATATTTTTTATCAGTCATGAAATTCAATTCATAAACAAACAAGAACACATATACTACCAAAGATAAATCATACACCTTTAAAACAAGCTGTTGAAATATGTGATTCAGTTTTGAATCTTGTTGCCTTCAATAAGACCATGATGTCATCAAGAGGTTTAAGCCTTCTAGTCAACTCAGAATGAATGAAAATTGAAAGTATCTCACTAGTATAGAGCAAACCTTATGGTTGTATTTCTCCTTCTATTCTCCCACTTGTCCCTTCATTTGATTGATCTTTTATTCCTTCTCAATAACTTATGGTAGTTCAACTACCTTTATTTAGTTAAGCCTAATTATCTTAACTAATTAGTTGAGACAAATAATAATAGTATATATAAATAAGGGTCTAATTAAATAATAACTAAATAGGTGGGACCCCTTGTGAATCCCATTTTTATTTCTTTTAATAATCATCAAACATGAAATTTAAAATCTCAATCATTTGATTCAAATATCCTCCTTGTAACTCTCGTTCTTATAATTATGATCAAATATTTTAATATCAGTAGAATATAACATGACCATATCCAAAAATACAATTATATCCATGCTGTCCAAAAAACTGCTTAAATAAATGTTTGTTGCCCAAAACATTGTCAAAGTGAAAATACTATCCTCAATAGAAAATAACATAAATCATCATTAAAAACCATATTTACTATGAGAGGCATTTGGCCTCCTTTCACTGTTATCCTCTTTTGATATTTTTGTGGTAGCCTTAGGTTGATTGGAACCTTGAGGTTGGACTGCATTGATAATGTGAGAAAAATCATCCTTGAGATAAAGACGAGAGGACACATATTCGAAGGACTCTTTCAATTACTTGGAGGGAGTGTCCACTATTTTTCCTTTATCTTGTTCAGGCTTGGGAACATCAATTTTTATCCTCCTACTTGCATGAGAAGATTGCATAGGTGATACAACATAATCAACTTGGGGAATTGGATTTTTTGGCAGTGGAGGAGGGGGTAATGGCAAAGACATAGTAGGCCAACCATGGTGATGTGTAGCAGGTTTTTGGAAAATCTATTGCCAATCATCATTGTCAGGGTGTTCTGGCTGAATAGAGACGTGAGGGGGAACACATATACCCGAAACACTTATATGTGGTTGGAAGGGATGTTGTTATGGAACAATTCCCCTGTGGATAGGTGAATTTTCCCTTGGATTCTAGACCCATAATACCAAGACAGAAAAACACAAATGGATACTAACATCCCTTTGAATTCAATTTAACTAATCAGAAAGAGAGAGAGTTAGAAAAAGTGTGATGTACCATGTTTCAAAGTTTGTTCTCATTGCTTCCAATCCAAGTTCGATCTCCAAACTTATTAGCATAACTTGATACCTGGAATGAAATGGAAAAAAAAGAAAAACAAAGAACTCCTACTCTACAAGATTAGATTAAACAAATTCATCTACAAAGATCAAAAGAACAATAGACAAGCGTATAAAATAATACACAATCTTGAAGGAAATAGGCCAAGTATATTGATGAGAAATTTAAAGAGATACTTACAATCATGGGTGTTGTTGCAACAACCTCTCCAAGTCCTCCTCGTCCAACCCCTTGCTTGAAACATCCACGATCAGAATGACACTACTTTTGCTTATTATTTTCTTGCTTGTTCGCCATGAGAATGCCTCCATTTATAGGATTTGAGAGGCCCAACCACCTTGGTTATATTTGGGATTAGTTGAGGATATAATTCCATCAGTTGTGATATCTACCTTAGATGCAGCCTACGGGTTATATTTGATCCAAACCAACTCGAATCATCCATAGTTGTCCTTAGAGAAAATGGGGATTTCTTCCTGATATTTTCTCAACCAATTCAGCGCTCCCTTACAACAGGAAATAGAGCACTAAAATTATCTTTGCTAGATAGACAAAGAGAGCTATCGTTCCCTATATATGATCATGGGAGCGTTGATCTTCCAAAAGTTTCCAAGATGAACAATTCTCATAGAAAAACACTTTGTTCTGATTGTCAAATGATGGGGCTTCTTCTTCTAAAATGTTTTAGGGGTCACATCAAATGTTCTCATGGTGTCGTTTGTGATGTGACACTTACTTGATGAGAACGTGACACTTATGACACTTAAGACAATGAGAATGTTACAATATCGAAGTGAGGAATTTTGATGTGTAACAAATTTCCCCCCAAAGTGTGAAGTCTGAAAATGAAAGTTGATGGCTAAAACACTTTGTAGATTCTTCGAAGCAAGGGTATGGAGTCAAGGAAGCTGGTAGAAGCTGCATACAACCATCAAAAAATTGTTAATATGTGTTCCATTACCGAGGAAAGAATACCTATGATCGAGCTATAAATGAATCAAAGTATGACCACCAATAAATAAATTGTGGATCCATGAGCACCATATTTTTGCATCAGACTAAATAAAAGAGAAGATAAGATAAATCCTTGTGGACATAGCCTAGGAGGGGGTGAACCATGGTAAAACTTGTGTTCTTGTTAAGCCCTAATGTTGGCCCATTACCCCTTAATTGGGGCATATTAGATTAGTAATGTTATTTTATTTATGTCGGCTTTAGGCCATTAGTTGTAATTTAGATTAGTAATGTTATTTTAATTATGTCGGCTTTAGGCCATTATATTAGATTAGTAATGTTATTTTAATTCATGCTCATTTTAGGGCCATTATTTGTAATTATACCTCCTAGTCTCCTAGTATATACCAAGGGAGACATTTTTCATTTTGAATCATCTTGTACTTGAACATTTAAGTGGGGTAAAGAGGTTGCCCCCTTGAAGAGGCTTTATTATCCTAAATTATCTCTTTTCAAGGCATTGAGTACTTTTCCCAGGTTTTCTATGCCATATTGTTGTTTGGTTCTAACATATGGTATCGTGAGCCAAGGTCTTGGGTTTCGCTTACTACATTCAACAATAACTGCGGGAATTTTCGCTATAACTTCTTTTCCTAAACGTTTCAGAAGGAACCACTTGGAGGGTATTTAGAAGATGGATCAAGGTACGTTGGGTTCAAAATTCAGCCCCGGAGGCCTTTATATAATTTTGGAGATAAAACCTATACAAGATAGGGTTCTAAAATCATCTTGAAATGAGTCATTGTGGAATTTTTTATATAAAAAATTTTCTCTGCACATTTTAGACCCTAAAATCCAAAGGGAAATTTTATAGAAATTAGTAATCTATCTTTGGAAAAAAATTTCATATTCTAGGTCATCTTAAATTGTAGATAACTTTGTGTAAGATAGGGTATCCACTAGTCCCACTGACTAGTCTCAAGAAGGTGCCCCAAAACAAGCATAACTTCTTTACCGGAGTATCCCCAAATTGTGTGGGACTGGTTGCATTGGATCATGGATAGTCTGTAGTATTTGGGTGTGAGTTTCAGAATTTGATGTAATTATTTTGTGGGCATTCTAGTGCCAAGTGAGATCTCCCTGAAAGGCCAAAAATCGGCAAGTTGTGAGGAAGTTACTGGAAATTCCACTCTGGCACATCCAATTTTGATCAGACTGCGGGCATTGCAGAGAAGAAATATCAGAGAACTACCTAAAGTTGGAAAAGTTTCATACCTAGAAGGCCTAAACTCTTGGGAGATCTAATAGAATAAATATTGTCTAGGAGAACCACCTCGAACTTCAAGATCAAAAGTGATATTTTAATAACATGCCACCCAAAAGGGACCTCCCACAAGAAATAAGCCTCCAGAAAAATCCTAATTGCACCTTTGATGAAGGTGAAGAAATGCTTAGGGACATAAATGATTTACAAAAGAAGACAAAGAACCAAAGATGAACTACAAGAGATGAGGGATTCAATAGAAGCTAAGTTGGATACTAAGATGGATTCAATGAAAGCCTAGTTGGATACCTTCAAGATAGGATTCAATGGAATCTAAGATGGATGGGATTAAAA
The DNA here is from genome assembly GCA_010110895.2 of Picea sitchensis. Lineage (NCBI taxonomy): Eukaryota > Viridiplantae > Streptophyta > Pinopsida > Pinales > Pinaceae > Picea > Picea sitchensis. Next base: position 194,095 of record SNQJ01S0009919.1, on the reverse strand, counting down.
AGGGGAGATCATGGAAGTATTGGAGAAATTTTGTAATAGAGAAGACAACTAAAAGTGAAATGCATCCCATGAAATTCATGATGAAGACAATAAGAAGGTGAATCAAGAATGGAGAAACTCCAACTTTGGTTTGAAGACCAACCATATTCCTAAGATTGATATGAGGAAGTTTGATGGCAAGGGACCAATCACATGGATACTTCCAGATGGAGCATATTTCATCTCCATAATGTGCCACATACACAAAAGGTACCTAATTGCTTCTTATATTTAGAACCTAATCAATTTGTTTGTATCGATGATGAGTCCCCAGAAACTCTGTCACTTGGACAATTTTCACTCAAGAAATGATAGCACACTATGAGGATACAAGGAGCAATACCTCTTTAGCCAATTGATAACTTGCTAAGCAAAAGGGTTCTGTTAATGATCACATTGAGAACTTTCAAAGATTGGAATATAAAGGTAACCAATATTCCGTATGTATACCATTTGATGTATCTATTAGGAACTTTAAAGGACAACATTCAACATGAGGTCTGCCTTTGGCAACCCAACCACTGAGAATGCATTTAAGGTGGTGAAATGCTGAAAGTAAAATATGGCTATGGCTACTAGAAGGAACTATCCTAACATCTATAGAGAGAACAATGCCCTTTTCCCAAAAACACCTCAACCTACAAGGTTGACACCTCAAACAATTGGAGGAAAGAAAAGCAAAGGTTTATTCTTTAATTGCAAATGTGCTAGTACAGTAAGGGACATAGGCGTGGTGAGAAGAAATTATTCTTCTATGAGGATTGTGAAGAGGAAGAAGAACAAGAACAAGAACCATCTCAAGATGAAAAACGTAGGTGCCAAATTTCGTCTCAAGAGTTGAATCCCATGATATCGCAATGCATTACCGGAATTAGCACAATCCAAAACCCCAAGATTGAAGGATACATCAAAAGAAAAGGTAATAGTCCTTATTGAATTCGAAGTACCTATGTAACTCTCACCTACTACAAATTAGCCAAAGATCTCAATTGTTTTGTATATCCAAAGACCGTAGCTTCAAGTAATGATTGGGTGAAGTGGAGGAACTATCAATTGCTCAGAAAAATGCAATAAGATCAATATTACCATGGGGGGAACAAAAATGAATATTCCAATGATTTCTATACCCACAGGAAAGTTGATGTTGTACTAGGAACCAATGGTTACAATCATTAGAATGTAAAGGGATTTTAATTTTCAAGAACTTTCTGGCGAAATTTCTGGAAGGGAAAGAAATTCGAGTTAAGAGGTATTACAGGGAAAGCCGGTAAGGTGATGAGCTCTAGTGGCATGACAAAATCATTGAAAAGGGGCATCAAGGCATTATTTCAAGTAATAACTATGCTCCCTAGATATTCAAACATCTAAGCCATCTTTAAATACTTTGGAATGCCTATCAAGATCTCCAAAGGATCATTGATAAGCATTCCAAAGTATTTGAAGATATCTCAAAGGTCTTCCCTCCACACCAAATCATGATCATGAAATTACTTAATCTCTGAGTGTTCCTAACATCAGTCCTTACATATACCCTTATGCCCGTAAGAGTGAAATTGAGTGCATGGTTGAAGAAATGTTAGAGGTCGGCATTATTAGACCTAGCCAAAGTTCCACCAAGCACTGCTGGTAATGGTATTCAAGAAAGATAACTCATGCATGCATGTGCCAGACATTTCATAGATGAGCTTCTCCAACAAGATCACTATTAAATATAAAGTTTCCCATCTCCAGCGGATTGATGAATTGTTAGATGAAATACGTGGAGAAATCTATTTCACAAAATTGATCTCCTGCTTTAGGTATCATCGATCGTATCGAAGGAAGAATATATCCCAAAAACAAAGAGATTCCTAACTCATGAAGGCCATTATGAATTTTTGGTCGCCTTTGGCTCATTAAATGCACCTTCCACATTCCAAGGGTTGATGAATTCCATTTTCAAGCCCTTCCTTCCAAAAATTTGTGTTAGTATTTTTGATGATATATACCAATCTATAGCAAGTCTTGAGGATCATCCCAACATGTTGACAAGGTGCTACAACCACTAAAGGAGCAAATAACCATATGCCAAAACCATCCAAATGTTTCTTCGAGTAAAGGAGGTAGAATATTTGGTCATATCAGATTCTCATGAAGGTGTCAAGGTAGACCCTTAACAAGATTAAGGCCATGCGATGTAACTGGCCGATTCCCAAAACATTAAAAATCTTAGAGGATTTTTAATTTGATGTTAATACCGTAAGTTTGTTCGACGCTATGGAAGAATAGAAAGACCTTTAATGGCACTAACTAAGAAGGATGCATTTCAAGGACTCCAAAGGCAACTAAATATTTTGAACAACTTAAAGGAGGTGATGTGTAAAGCTCCTTCTTTGACCAATTCGTACTCAAAAACCTTTACCGTGGAATGATGCCTCGAAATGGAATTGGTGCTATCCTAATGCAAGAAGGAAGGCCCCCGGCTTTTGAAAGTCAATTCACTTGCTGGAAGGGACTTACACAAACCCATTTATGAGAAGGAAATGATGGAAATGGCTTACATACATTGAAAAATGAAGCCCTTACCTAATAGTGGTGGCACTTCAAGGTCAAAACATCATGATAGTCTTAAATACTTCGAACAAAGACTATCTTCGTAAGCAACAACAAAATGGTAACAAAGATATTGGGCTGGCAAAAGTGATTTTGAAATCACTATGTGCAAAGCAAATGTTGTGGCGATGCACTCTCAAGAAAGGATAAATATGTTGAGGTCTTTCTTTGTGCTATCTCGACTATCCAACCCGATTGGATAGGTAGAAGCAAGGGGATGAATGGAAAAATGGATGAAAGCGTGGAGTCCTTATCCAAAGTTAAGTTACGCGAGGGATTCCAAGGTCTTTATTACTTACATGGAAAATCGATTCACTATGGTACAAAGATCGCTTTATATTTATGTAAGGACTCCTAACTCAAACAAAAGGTAATAATTGAATTCGTACTTCACCTCTCCGTGAGGGCATTCGGGATTTTGAAAACCTACCATAGAGTCAAGAAGGATTTTTGGGATGGCCTTAAAATCCACTGTTCAAAGGTTTGTGGCAGAATGTGTGGTTTTGGCTAACAAAAATAAGGTGGAAACAATTGGACTCTGGTCTTTACAACCACATCCATCCTAAGTTAGCTTATTGGAGGAGGTTTCCATGGATTTCATCATTGTGTTACCAAAGTCTGAAGGAGAGTGTCATCATGGTGATTGTTGATAGACTGGACCAAGTATGCACACTTTGTGCACTCTCCCCATCCCTTCAAAGCTAGTACAATTGCCACCGCGTTCATGGAGATACCAAAAGCTACATGGCAGCCTCCAGCAAGATTATCAGAAGTTTACGAGATCCCATATTCAATCGACATTTTCTTGACGTAATTATTTTCGCTGGTACTCAATTGGCTCATAGCTTCATCCTATCATCCCCAACTGGATGGACAACAAACCGAGATAGTGAACAAACGTTTGAAAGGCTACCTTTGTTTATTCCCCGAGCAAACAAACACAATGGTTCAAATGGTTACCCTTGGCGTAATGGTGGTATAACACTTCCTTTCACACCGCAACAAAATGTGACTACTTATGGCACTTTACGGATACCAATCTCCTTCCATCACTTCTTCTCTAAAAGAAAATATAAGGTTCAAGTAGTGGAAGATCACATCGAGAATCAACAACAGCCCTCCAAATATTAAAGGACAACCCGACCATGGTGCGTAATCGAAGTGAAACAACAAGCAAATCAACATCGAGGAAAGAAGTTTTGAAGTAGGATTGGGTGTTTTTAATACTACAACCATACGCTTAAACAACCTCAAGCAAAGCGCTTCAAGAAGGATAATAAATTATCACCAAAGTACTAAGGGCCTTATAAGGTGTTGCAAAAGATCGGGACTATGGCATACAACATCAGCCTGCATCTTCAATGAAAGTACACCCAGCTTCCATGTTTCATGCTTAAAGAAGGTTATAGGTGACAAGATCCCAGCTCAAATTATACTGCTGTATCCTGGACGAGGGGAAGGGAAAATCATATTGGAGCCTGGAAGCCATCATGGACACAAGAATTTGCCACTTGGAGGAATAGATCCATTTCAGAGTATCTCATTAAATGGAGGAAACCACCTACCGAAGGACTCCACTGGGAAGATGAGTCTTTTATACATAATAATCTCCAGAGTTACTCAAGCGTTGTGGACAACACTTGTCTCAAGGGGAGGGGCATGTTAAGCCCTAATGTTGGCCCATTACCCCTTAATTGGGGCATATTAGATTAGTAATGCTATTTTATTTATGTCGGCTTTAGGCCATTAGTTGCAATTTAGATTAGTAATGTTATTTTAATTATGTCGACTTTAGGCCATTATTTGTAATCATACCTCCTAGTCTCCTATATATACCAAGGAGACATTTTTCATTTTGAATCATCTTGTACTTGAGCATTTAAGTGGGGTAAAAGGAGGTTGCCCCCTCGAAGAGGCTTATTATCTAAAATTATCTCTTTTTCAAGGCGTTGAGTACTTTTCCTGAGGTTTTTCTATGCTATATGGTTGTTTGGTTCTTAACAGTTCTATGTGATGTTTCTTGCATGTTTACTTTTTTGCAATGATTAGTTTATGAATGAATGGTTAAACTAGATGTATTAGAATGCATGCATGGACCTAAATATGAGTGAATCCTAGAAATACTTGAACGGATGACAATATTAATGCATGAGGAAGATAGAATGCACTCCCAGATCCCCACTCATTCCTATACTGCAAGAATGTGAGAATTGCAGTCACTCATAAAGTTATCTTGGGTGAGATTGTGTAGTGCACTTTGTGCATTGTGTTTCCTTCTGGTCTACCAGGAGGGTTGATAGTTTTAGAGGGTTTTGTTGGAAACCTGTTGAGATCTAAACCTAGGTCAGCCTAAGAAGAAGTGATATAATAATAGCCAAAAGTGATGAATGGTAAAAGGAGATCGATGCCAACCAGACACATGACATAGGTCAATCTAGTGAAGATGAACATCTGAGAAGAAATACCTGCTAAGATTGCAAAGACATGGAATATGATATATCAAGGAACCAATTCTTATGACAGGACATAATGTGTTATGTTGATTGCGACAGATGGTGAGAAGACATTGGGAAATGACACAACAAGAATCTACAACAAATAAGCTAAATGGTTTCTTGTCTTGGGTTTTGGCGAGAGTGAATACTGAAAAAAATACTATTAAATTTGAACATTTTTGCGACGAAGTAGAGATAAATTTACGTCGGCATAGAGTCATTTTTGCGACCAAGATGATTTTTTTTTTCATTGGAATTCATTCGTTGATCTAGCGGCCACACATGGATCTTCGTCGATCTAGCAACCAGGAAAATAAGCCTATTCACGATAGGGAAAAGTTCAGTTAGCGACGAATGTTAGTCAATCAAACGACTAATATTAGTCGCAAGAGTGACCAAGACAACCCTGGAAAACTTAGTCGATAAAGTATTATGAGTCGCTAGAATGACGAATATTAGTCACTAGAGTGACCAAACCATCAGTTAAAAAGGTCAAATGAAGGAGGATCAGTTAGTCGATAGAATGACCAAGTGACCTAGTTTGTGACCAAATGGCAATACAAGAGACTAACACGTTGGTCACTCTAGAGACTAACACGTTGGTCTCTCTAGCGACTAACATGTTGATGTTTGTGACCAATTGGCAATACTAGTGACAAACAGGTTAGTCACTAAAGCGACCAATATTGGGGTTTTTGTTTAAAAAAATTATGCCATTCACACAGGATCTTAACTAAATTTGATAACAAGTATTTAAGTGTGTCCAATCATGATGGTCATGTAATTGTAGGATCTTAACTAAACCTTGATTTCAAAATGAGGTGGATGATATGGTGGAACCATGTGAAAGGAGAACCTGATCAAACAACGTAATAAATCAAACAAATTGACAATGTTGGAGTTGATAGAGTGAATACCATGTTTGAGGAACTCAATGTGTAGGTCTTCCTCATATGTAACTATATTTTTATTGATCATGTGAACAACTCTCTTGGCGTCTCCAAAAGAAAATGTATGACATGAGGTAGGGCTATGGGAAATTTGGATTGAGGGTTGTATAGGAACATGATAAAGGGATGGAGAAGAAGGGCTATGGGAAATTTGGATTGAGGATTGTATAGGAACATGATAAAGGGATGGAGCAAGGGATAAGATGAGTTACTGATATATATCTTGTGGGAGGGAAACCTGTCTAGGTAAAAGGGTGCACCAGAAGAATCTATGTCAATTGTAGAGGGCTTCAAGAAGCTCATGTCTCCTAATGGAAACAAAACCATGTTTTTCATGATAGAGGAGATGCTAGAAATATTTCTAAAGGTGAGGAATAGAGAAATATTGACTAACATATATGTAATTATATCACCTTAAACCAGTACTTAACAAGATCCATACCTTTGAGTGATGGGGTGCCTCCAATATTGCTCATCTCTATCCTGCGATTCATCACATGACTTAATTATATTTCAGAATAGTAATTAAAGATGTAACAACCTCTACAAATTAATGACTAAAGATGAATACCTGAATGATCTTCTCTTCGTTTCGAGAATAAATTATTCTCTACTGAACAAGAACAACCACGTGAAGGTGGAAGGTCTTTTGGCCCCTCCCCCCCTCTCAGATAACTCTCATTTCCCCATACCCAATCTATCTAGATTTTACAACTATAATTAGAAATGACAGTAACATTAAATGTAAGCATAAAACATTCATTTCCATGTGCTAAAACAAAAAACATGAAAGAAAATAACATTCATGACATTTAGGAAAGCAAAATACATTACATTGGACCAGAAATATATTGGATTTATATTAATAATAAAATGTCTAATCATTTGTTTTTCTTCTTCTTCTTCTTCCTGGTATTTATGAAAGCACAAATAAAGTTGTCATCATCATCATTTAACTGATCCCCCATAGTTATTGGGCCTTCTTGAAGTGTTTCATCATCAGTACTCAAAACCTCATGCCATGATGAACTTCTAGTATTTCAGCATGGAGGTTGAGGATGAGCATGGGCATCTATTGCTGCAACAACAAAAAAAAATGAAGTGATTTTGTTATTCACTGTTCCTAAGGAAATTTAATTAATACAAATTTAATTACAATGTTTTATACCTGGATTAGCTGGTGCAATAGAAACATTAGCTGGTGGTCACATTGTTGTTTCTGTGCTTGTTGATATCCTCTCTCGATCGAGGGCATCTACACGCTCTGCCATATGAAACAATATAAATATTAATACTCATTGAAAAATGGAAAAACATTAAAAATGTGTGCATACCACTATGTAATGGTCCTTCGGCAACATCACTTGATTCAATATGGTGATCAGTATGTGGTTCAGCGGGTACATCAGGAGCATTGGTAGCATTGTTACTCTCCTATGAGTGTGGAAAAGACACACATTATTTTACATTTTAAATGAATAAAAAATATATTTTACATTACAAATAATCAATGAGTAAAAACTAATCGACAAGTTTTTAATTTCATTTTATTTACCATGTCCTCCAGAGAGACACATGGTGATTGCCCCAAGCTTCTTTGTCATGCCACCATGCCATCAAAACCCTATGTGAACCTGACCTTTAGATCTTCTTCTGTGGCTTGGTCATTTAACAAATCCCCCTTCATTGAGCAATATCAAAATCATTAATCACTAGCTACAATGAATTACATATTTAATGATGATTATAAAAAAAAAAAAGTAAAAAGTTCAGGCACTTACAACCCATGCCTTCAA
>SNQJ01S0009919.1:151256-184803 GCA_010110895.2 Picea sitchensis | reverse complement strand
GTTCATTTGTTCATTGCTTATTTATTACTGCTCATTATTGGATAATAATTCTACATTGATATAACATTTTAAGAAAAAGGATTAAAATTACGTTATTACTGATTCACCCCCCCTCTCAGTAATCCAACATTATGTTCTTCCCGATATGCATTGTGTTGAACAAATGAGTTGTTTCTAGTTTCTCATAGTAGGGAAACCTATTAAATTGTTTGGGGAAAATTTTCATTCCTCGTGGAAGCAGATCAATGCCTTGATGACCAACTATATGTTACATAAATGAAATTAACACAACAATTGTTATATTATACACAGTAGACATAAGAATTCAACACAATTAAAAAATGTAATATATTGCATACGATGATGAAGATTGACTTACATTGACGATTTGATCTGTTATATTCCAACTTCCATAGGTGTGGTGTCATTCTTCATGGTTTTATACCACTCTCCTCTTTAGCATTGAAAATATGTTTATCGGTATTTCGATATCTATGGTTCTTAGGGAGAAAGTGCCTATATTCATCAAACACCTCCTTTCCTAAACTTCTTGAACGACGAGATCTCATCATAGGACCACAAACTGGACATGCAAATTTACCCTTTGTTTGCAAACCTAGAAGATGTGCATCAATGGTAGCATTAGTTATATAACAAGAAATTATTTAAAAAACAAACATTATAATATCATCAACATATAACTTATTTAAGTGCAATACTGTGTTACATACCACAAAAATGTGTTAGTCCTGGTGCATCATGAATTGTCCATGTAAGAATCCCATGGAATTGAAATCCTCTTTGACCTATTGGTCTAGAGATGTCATACATACTGATGTCGTCCCATAACTTTAACAGCTCATCGATAAGAGGCTCAATATATACATTCATATCTTTCACTTGGTACTTACCTAAATGGTTAAAAAATATGCATAATTACTACACCTTGTATACATATATGACATTGTGCAATGAACAAGAAAAATGAACTGTTAAACATTAAAAAAATAATATCGTTATAAAAATATACCTGGAACAATCATTGCCAACATTGTTTTCTCTCTCTTTATTGACATCCAAGGTGGAAGGTTATTGTTTATAACGAAACAGGCCACACCGAGTAGATAGACCTGAGCTCACCAAATGTATTTACACCATCAGTTGCCAATGAAATCCTAACATTACAAGGTTCTTCTTTAAAAATTGGCCATCTTTCTTCGATAATTTTATATAAAGAACCATCTGCAGGCATTCGAAGAACATCATCTTCACTTCTATTCCGTTCATGGTAATCCATAAATTGTGCTATGTTCTGACATCTAAATAGTCATTGCAGGCATGGAATTATGGGAATATAACGAAGAACCTTGTGAGGCACCTTTTTTGTTAACTGATCAGTTCGATATCCACTGATTTGACATTGTGGGCAATTCGATTCAGATGCATATTTTCCATAATATATTATGTGATCATTGGGGCATGCATCAATAACTTGATATTCCATTCCAAGTTCTTTTAGAATGGAAGATAATTCTTGGTATGTTCGAGGTAACTTATTTGGTGATGGTAAGAAATATTCACCTATCAACCTACAACAACAATATACAAAAAAAAAAAAAATCAATAACGAAAATTATATTAATCATTATAAATATTGCATCCTTAATTTACACATCAATTGACACTGAAAATAAAATAAAATAAAAGTTGAAAATTGCATAAAATTGTAAAATTATATTGCTTACCTTAGGATCTATGTCATACATGTGTTTGACAAACCATTTGATACCTTCAAGTTGACCAACAACATTACAGCAGAGAGAACACCTTTTTTTGTGCCTTCATATAGGGATTCAGTGGCATTTTGAAGGATAGGTTTATCAAAAATATATTCATCATCATTGTCATCATTATCATCCTGCAAGTTTTCCTCCTCCATGTTGACATCATCATCCATTGGAGCATTATAAATGTCTTGGATCAATCTATTTGTCCCATCATCATCAATTGTATTATTAATATCATCATTGTCCATAGGAATAACGTGATCACCATTATCCACATGATTAAGTTCAGCTTGTTCTTCAGTATTATCTCTATGAAAATTTCTCCTGCTAGATAGAATCGCATTCTTAGGATGATTTTTCTTTAATAAAAACACCGGAAGCAATAAAATAAGTTAGAGTATATCAAAAATATTATTTTAAAATATAAATTAAAAAAAAAAACAATTAATGTATAATACCCCTAAAGATTTATAATAACTAATTACTTACCATGGGACGATATTCATTGCCCCCTTCAACGTGCCCATTATCCCTACAATGTTTTTCAACTATTTTTAAAGGTAGCCTTCTTCCATTAAAACCCCTGCATTCACAACAAGGGCAATAACATTTCCCATCACCATGAATCACCATGTGCCTCTTTAACATAAAGCTCTCTTTTCTCGTCTGGAATTGACATTTTAATTACCTATTACAAAAAATCCATTGAAACATTATAAGTACAATATAAAAATCTATTCAAATAATTTGGTATATATTTAGATATTTGTAATGAAAATTATACAGCATGTTTAGAAAAAATAAGGGACAAAGCATGAATCCTAAAAGCATGAAACATTAATAAGAGGATGTAGATCTATTATCAACCAAAATCACACTATATAATATTAAGTCCCTAATAAAAATTAGGGTAGCTTTACGGATACACAAGAGTACCGATGCCCAATATCAACAAAAAATCCATTGCTCTTCACTTCTAGTTGGTTCTTTTCCAACTCAAGGAGGAAACCCTAAATGTAAATTTACTAAGGAAAGGATACTTAGATATTCAAGAAGTTCCATGAAATATAAGAACAAAATTAGAGTGATTAAATCTAATTAGAGTGATTGTAGCTGAATCAGTAATCCTTTTACTCAATCAAAAGTGGATAAACCATAAAATATTTCTAAGAAGTTAAAATAAACCATAAAATTTGATTTAAGGAGTGAAAATAAACCATAAAATAGTTCAATAGCACCAAATTACTAAATCACATAGAAAAATTTTAAGTACTAACCTTCAAAATCCCAGCTATGTAGAGTTTGATCAATTCAATGTTTCTCTTCTTGAAAGAGAATTGAAATCAAGATTTCATAAAAAACCAGAACACCATTGCATCAAAACACCTGAATGATTTTCGCAACTGTAGAAAATGATTGTCACAACTATAGACAATTTGTCGTAACTGAGATATATATAGGATTGATTTGTCATAAATGATCATTGACTCTCACGCGTGCCATTGTTGGTCTCTATAGAAAATAAATAGGGGTTGGTCTCTCTACCAACCAACATTTGGACCCCGAAAAAAAAAAGTATAATTAGTCCAAAAAAAGTAAAAAAAATATGACGAAACTTTAAACCGTCGTAATTTGCACCCAATGTAGTAGTGAAGGGACCCGGTAGAGATCAATCTAAAAAGGCTTGGGCAAAGTGCATATGATAGCCTTTGGAGCTTCGGACCTCAAGGAAACTGTAAGCCAAGGTAATTCGCTTTTTGATAAGGGGAAGCCCGAGGAGAAATCAAGGTCAAGGATTTGGATAAGGATCAAGATATTCCCTCACATGTATCTCAAGGGTGGAGTGGTCACATGAATGAAGTGGCCCTGCAAACATGCTCCTACAAAACAGAAAAATGAGATCAATCATGTGATTAAGAGGAGACTTTGTCAATACACCATGAACATTATATTCTCTACCTTCAAGAAAAATTATAAATGAGTAGTGGTTTTCTCCAACAATAATCATGGGTGGTTGTAGATAAGTGTCTTGATACTACATGTGCCAAATCTCAACTCAAAATAAGTATTAGTTATTTTACGATTCAAAGTTATAGTTTGAAACAAAAAAGTAGGATCTCCATGCGAAAACATAAAGATGAATACATGAAGCACCACATGCAAGAAGGAAGATGCATAATTTGAATTATCAATTATAAAATTCATCAAAAAAAATCTCATTCAAGACAATCATCAATCAATATCAGACCCCCAACTCCCTCAAGGTAGACAAAGAATAAACATTAGGCTCAAGAAATAGAGGATTAGGCATTAGGGATGAAATTTTAGTAGGGGTCCATTTCCTTTCACTTGTAAAAGAAAAAGTAAAGGGGGGGTTGTTGTGGCCTCAACATGGCTTTGTAAGTTGATTCCTTCAATTTTTTCCATCCATAAAGTTACAACGAGATAGATGAAAAATTATGTAATGGTCTAATATCTATCATAAATCCCCATTTAAGGAGAATTTTTGTCCCCAAAATTTTTACTGAATGATGTGAGGAAATTTTCCCTCTACCTTCTCCTTGGAGTACCTTTTTTCCTTACATGGAATTTTTCCTTTCAACCCAATCTACCAATGGTCATGCTGTCATTATCTTGTAGTTTTGGACCACTTATGCAAATGTGTGTCCTCTGCCACCTATGCCTAAGCATCTGGTCCTAATTCCTCCATGGTATGTTAGATATGCTCCTCATGATCCAACATGGAAGGCTCATAGATTTTCAAATTCTCCACATTTACTATTGGATAAATGCACATGTGTGGGGGTAGACTGAATATGTAGGCATTATCTCCCACCTTCTCCAATACCTCAAAAGGGCCATACCACAAAGCCTTGATATTATTAATAGTACCATGTAGTCTTTCCTTATTCATCTATAACCAAACTTTGTCTCCCACTCTGAATGATTTTTCTATTATGTTCCAATCATGTTGTGCCTTGTAGCTTTCCCATGACTTATTTAGTGTCTCATGTACTTGCAAATGGATCTCCCTAATCTTTTCAAAAAAATTCTCTACTTTTAATGCTTCTCCTGTGGTTTCTTACCTCATTCCTCTTTTTTGTTCATAAACAACATCCAAGGGTGAAGGTGACAAATACCCAAAATAAGTTTCAAAAGGGGACTTACTAGTAGTACAAGTGTGGACCACTTTGTTATAAGAGTGTTGAATATAGATCATATTTTTATTCTAGGTCTTTGGATGATTTTGATTGTAAACCCTAAAACGTTGCACCAAAGTCCTATTGAGTAATTTTATTTGCACATATCTATGTGGATGGAATGTTGCATATATCTTCAACTTCATGTTCATCTTCTCCCAAAGTATAGTCCAAAATGCACTAATAAATTTGGTATCCTTGTCTGATATGATGTTCCTTGGTATCCCAAAGTGCACGCATACCTATTCAAATAATACGTTTGTCAGTTCTTATCCTTTGACGGTATTTTTACAAGGCATAAGAATGCACATCTTGTTGAACTAGTCAACTACCACAAAAATAAAGTCATGTCCCTCCCTAGTTGTTGGTAAAATGGTCACAAAATCCATGGAAATTATTTCCCAAGGTCGAGTGGGTACAAGTAAGGGATGGTATAAACCTTACTTTCTATTGTTGGGATTGTTCGTACAACAAAGTATATATCCTCTAATATACCTTGCTACATCTTCTTCGTTATGGGCTAGTACACATACATTTGTAAGTTAGCAACTATATTCCCAATTCTAAAATGTCCTACAAACTTGGAGGTGTGAGCCTCTTTAATAAGCTATAATATTTCACCTTTAGGAACATAGAGCTTGTCTAGCTTGTAGAGAAACCCGTTCTGGAGATGATAGTCATCCTTTTTTTCATCTTCTTCTACATGAATTTGGTCATGTATTCATTGAAACACCTCCTTGAAGTCTTCATCTTCTATGTATTCCTCTTTATATGCATCATGGGTAAAAGGATCCATGTGCATAAGAGATCCCAATGTTGTAATATTGGATGTGGGTGGCCTTGAAAGCGTGTTTTCCAACCTAGTTTCGTTTCCCTTATACTTGATGACTAGATGAAATTGTTTCAAAAACCCCATCCACTTATAATATCTAGTTTGTTGTAGCTTACTTTGGGCCTACAAATACTATAGCGGTTGGTGATCTATGTGGATGATGGTCTTATTTCCCATCAAATAGAACTTCCATGTCTTGAAATCTTGAACCAGGGCATAGATTTCCTTGTCATAGGTAGGGTAGCTGAGATCTGCCCCATGAAATATTTCAAAATGATAGCATACATGCCTTCCTCCTTGCATCAAAATTTCTCCCATGGCATACCCACTTGCATCTGTCTCCACTTCGAAAGGATTTTGCAAATTTGGTAATTTGAGAGGTCGTACTTGACTAATATTTCTTTTCATCTCATTGAAATCCTTCTGTTTTTTATTCCCCCATTGAAAACGATTACCACTCATTGTTATGGCATGGAGTGGTGCAGCTACTACTAAAAATGAAGCTATGAAATTCTGCAAGTACTATCTTTTCCCAACAAATATCATAACTTAAGTGATAGTTGTAGGAACTAGCCATTTAATGATGGCCTTCATCTTTGCAGAGTCTATCTTGAGTTCCCCTCCATCGATCACATACCTAAAATACAACAATGAAGGCTAAAAAACTCACATTTCTTGAGGTTAGCCAACAACTAGTACTTTTTTAGGGTCTCTAACACCTACATAAAATGTGACATGTTCTCTTCCTAGGTAGAGTTATAAACCAATATATCATCCAAATATACTATAACAAATGAATCTAAATATGGGTATAATACATTATTCATCGGTCTCATAAATGTAGCTAGTGCATTACATAATCCAAATGGCATGAAAAACCATTCATACATACCTTGCCTTGTATTGAAAGTGGTCTTACAAGTGTTTTCTTCTCTGACACGTACCTGGTGGTATCCTGATTTCATATCCAACTTGGTGAAGTACTTGGCCTACTACAATTGATCTAACAAATCATATATCCTTGATAAAGGGTACCAATTCTTGAGTGTAATATTGTTTAAAGTTTTGTAACTGATACAAATTTGCCAAGTCCCATCCTTCTTTAGTGCTATAATGATAGGTGACCCACAAGGTGAGGTTCTTGATCAAATTACTCCTTTCTCCAGCAGTTACTGCAACTGCTTCTTCACTTAATTTTATTCTATACCATATTATCTACACAGCCCAATGTTCAAAAATGGGGAGTTTGGAAATAAATGTATTTCATCCTCCACTTCCTTCTTGGGCGGTATCCCTTGAGGCTCCTGTAACACTCCTTTGTATTCCTATAGTAGCTCCTCCAACTGATGTCTCTTCTCTTTAGTACACCCCTCCATGGATGCCTTTACTCTTCTTAACTCAACATCATATTGATTTTCTCTTAAGAAAAGTAAAACATATTTCTTACTAGAACTAATCAACTTCTTGGCTTGGTTGGCACTTACCAGTGAGATCTTCGATTTACCTCTTTGTTCATTGATTATGTAGGACTTCCCATCCTTGATCAAGTGGTATTGTTCAAGTATCTCCACATGAATAATGCATCCCTCATATACATGTAGGGCCTCCTAAACACTACACCACACACATCCAGGGATACTACACCCAATAACACTTCATCAATAAAGTCTACACTTACAACAAATTTAATCTCACATTGTTTTGTTACCTTGATCTCTACATCCTTGTTTACCCAACCCAATGGATAGGGGCTAGGATGATTTTGAACCTTCAATCCAATCTTGATGACCAAATCCAATGCTATGAGATTAACCTATGAATTCGAGTCGAACATAGTGCCTATCAAGGTATACTTAACATGGATCTTCATATGGAAGAGTTTGGTCATATCCTTCTCTTCTTGGTGATGAAGGCTACTCAGATTCACCTCCTTTTTCATTGATGTGAATGCAATATTATCATTCACATCAGAGATTTGTTTGACTTGATTGCTCGAATTTGTGGCTAGAATATTCTTTTTCTTTCCATCTTTCTTGCGGTTGTTCGGGTTCATCCCTGGATGTAGTATCCAACACTTTTCCTTAGTGTGACCATCAATATTGCAATGGTTACAATAGTTGTTGGATCCTTGCACTAATGTGTAGTTTTTTTCATCTTCTTATCCCTTCCTTCCCTTCCACTTTTTCTTTCCCTTCTTGGAAGCTTCTTGGTGCTCTTTATGCTTGGAATAATTTGGCTGGCCTTTCTTGTGGCCTATGTTTTCTAGATATTATGATTGTACACATGCCTTTTCCATTGTCCTTGAATTGAAAATCATCACTTTCTTTCGTATATTACTATGTAGACCCCCGAGATACCTGAGGAGTACATCTGGGTTCTTGGAAGAGATACCTGTCATGATGGCCATATTTTGAACTCGATGGTGTACTCCTGTACACTTTTCCCTTGCCTTTTCCTGAAGAAATTCCAATGGATCCATTGGTCCTCTACATACCCAATAGGATAGATCTAGGACTTAATGAGGTTTTTGAAATCCTCCCACTTAGTTATTGGTGGATCACCTTCCACCCTAAGTGTCTCCATGTGACTTTCCCACGAGGTTAAAGAATGGCCCTCTAACTTCAGTTTGACAAATGATATATTTTCTCCTCATATATATGGTGAACACTGAAATAAACTTCTAGTTGTTTCAACCAATGATTCGGTTGCAATGCATTGATCTCACCTTGATATGGCTTTATATCCACTTTTTCTTCCATATTGAATAGATACTATGAAGGGTTATTGGTACTCGAACTGGGTTGCTCTTTCTCAGGATCTTTCCTCAACTCCTTTTTTGGGTCTTCATTATCTCCTGATTTCCCCTCACATCTGATCTCACAGTTAGATCCTCGAGTGTCTTGAATGATTCAAGCTCGCTTGCTAGAGACATGATGACGAGGGACATATTGCGAGATATGTCAGCGGATTACTCTTCTAGCCTTGCAAAATTATCCTTTGTTGGATCTCGAAGGTTATTATGAAATGATTCATCAATCATGGCTAGGGTTTTGCAACTTTCTACTTAAACCAATGTATGGATCCCTACAACTTCCCACAAATACCCCAAATAAACCTACTCTGATACCAATATGATCTAAGAATTGTCCTTGATATTCCATTGGAACATTTGTCACAACAAATCTTAAACTATTATGAAATCTTGGATTTTTGCAGTGTATTTCCTTAAATCCCAGATTAGTTAATTACTAGATTTTCTTGAATTTAAGAAGTAACTGAAATATAAAAAATGAAAGAACATGCACAAAATACACACCATCGACACAAATGAACATAAGATTTTTTGGCACAAGGGCAGACCCAGGGTTCAACTCTTATACGACACCAACAAATCCCTAACTACTATCCCTTTTGGCAACATCTGCGAAGCAGATGCACTCTCACCCGAAGTAGAAATAGGGGGTTGCAAGACACAAGTGTCTACAAATAGAGGAAATTCAAAGTGAATCCAGGGCAAAAAACGCAATATATCACAGAGACTCCCTAACAATCTTACACTTAGCTTCGCAAAGTTATATCTCTGATCTAACACAATAATGCAATAGCAGCATATCATAAGACAAATAACACAATATCAATCACAAAGAACACAAGATATACGTGGTTCACCCTCTCCCTAGGGCTATGTCCACAAAACTATGTTTCTTGATATATTAGTCGAAAACATACAGTTCTATATGTGCACTTAGCTGCAGATATTTCTCTCTTTCTCTCTTTCTCTTTCCTCCCTGTGCACCCAGCTGCAGGGTCGATCTTCACACTCAGCTGAAGATCTTACAATACAAGAGTACACAATCTCAATATCATTCCCACATAATGATAGTAACCAATAATCAACAATGAACAAAAACCAACATTAACAAATATGGGACCAACCCTCTTGACTCTTCTAGACCTTTATTTATACATTACATGACCAAAGTCTAGGTGTCAAAACCCTAGATCCAAAACCCTAGGTTTCGAAACCCTAGGTTCACTTGACCCACGTTTTCAGGGCTTCGCCAGCCTGTCCTTCCTTCTTTTCCACGAGGTGCTCCAAAGCATCCATTGCGGTCTTTTTCCACTTGCTGAGTTGGCCACAATCCATCTTCTTTACTTCTTTATCTTCCTCAATATTCTCTTCCAACGGCTAGCTTTTCTTTTACTTCGCTCCTTCTTTTCTGCTTATTTAACCACTTTGACCCCTCCTCGGTTTGTGTGCCTTCCGCATAGCTCGTACTTCTCCTTTATTCCTTAATATTCACTTCCTTACATAACCAAGGACCAAAAGGCCCCCAACACTCACATGTGACTCATCCTGAGTCACTGCAGGACAAAGCCTTCTATATTACATTGACTACACACTGCGTGGAGCAGCCTATGCTTTCTTCTATATCCCTCCCTTTCTTGTGAAAATTGTCTTTTTTGTGTTTGGTACCTAGTTTCAACTGTACCTGGTACCTAGACCCTTCTTCCTTTGATTTTACTAAGAGTTGTGAGGTAGTTGGTTGTCATAGTATAGTTTCAACCGACTCTCATTTACCAAACCTTCTTTCCATTCTCCATTAAGAGTCTTCAACTGCGCATCTCCTCCTTCTGTAACATAGGCAACTTCAAATGGGCCTAGGCAATGTGTCCTGAACTTCCCTAGATGCTTCATGAACTTACTGCCATATAACAGTACCAAATCTCCTTGCTTAAATGATTTATTCTTGATATGTCTGTCATGGTAAGCCTTCTCTCTTTCTTTTTTTACCTGTTGATGAAATCCTGCAATGAACTCTTCCTCCCATTCCAGCAACTACGCAAGCCTATCTTGAACAAATCATGTGTCATCCATACCTGTAAATTCTGCAATTCTTAGACTAGGAACCAAATATTCCATAGGTACCACTGCTTCCAAGCCATATACCAACTTAAAGGGAGTTTGTACTATCATATTTTTGCAAGTAGTTTGATAAGCCCATAAAACTGTTGGAATTATCAGATCCCAATCATCTCTGTTAGCACTGCAAATCTTGGTCAGCGTTGTCTCCAAGATCTTATTGAAAGCTTCGACTATACCATTCGCTTGTGGGTGGTATGGAGTTCTCTTCTGATGGTGAACTTTGAACTCCTAAGTCAAGGCTTCAATAGTTTTGTTGATGAAATGTCTTCCTTGATCACTCATGAGAATATTTGGGTATCCAAATCTAGTTATAATATCCTCAAAGATGAACTGCGCAGTTGTGGCTGCACTACAATTCTTAACTTCTCTTGCTTCTACCCATTTTTTCAAATACTCTGTAGCAATGATAATGTATCTAGCTCCTGTGCGCTTTCTTGGTGGGTTGATAGGCCCCACAAAGTTAATAGCCCATTTCTTAAAGACTTTTAATTTTAATTGTGGTGCTAAAGGCATTTCATTCCTTCTGGAAGGCTTCCCTACTCTTTGACACACATCACAAGATCTGTAGTATTCCTTAGCATCCTTATGTAGAGTAGGCCACCAGAGGCCAACTCTGATAACCTTCTGCGTTTTTTCTTTCCCTGCATAGTGGCCTCCTGCGATGCCTTCATGTGCTTCTACCAGAATCAATGGTCGTTCTGCCTCCATAATGCATCTCCTCAAGATCTCATCTGGTCCCATATTATACAATTGTCCAGCTATAAGTTGAAAGTAGGAAACGCGGACTACCAATTGTTTCTTCTAAATGACTGTATACTCGCAAGGTGTCATTCATGTGGATAGAAAATGAACTATATCAACGAAGTGATCCTTGAATTTTCTGATGGTCAACAGTTGTGCATCTGGCAATGTATCCTCCAGAATAGTAGGTTCCTCGCCATATTCTAAACTGGATAAGTGATCAAGTCCTTTGTTCATTCTTCCTAGCTTAACCACAATTTCAAAGTCATAGTCATGGAATAGTAGTATCCATTTGCATATTCTTCCCCCCAACACAGGCTTACTAACTAGGTACTTTAATTGAGAATGATCAGTGAACATCTTAGAATGTCCTGCCAGTAAATAGTGTCTAAACTTCTACAGCACATATACCATAGCCAAGCCTTCTCTTTTGATCGTAGTAAAAGTGTCTAAACTTCTGCAGTGCATATACCATAGCCAATCCTTCTCTTTCGATCGTAGTATAATTCCTTTCAGTTGTAGAAATTTTCCTGCTAGCAAAGGCTATGGGGTGATCAATGTCTCCTACACCCGGTTGCACCACGACTGCTCGTAATGAAATTGACAAGGCATCGACATGATCATTGAACTCCTTACTCCAATCTAGAAAAACCAAGATAGGCGTAGTGACCATTTTTTTTCTTTATTGTGTCAAAGCTCTATTGGCATTCTTTTATCCATCATAACTTACTATATTTCTTTAATAGCTTCTCCATAGGTGTTTTTATTTGTGCATAACCCTTGATAAACTTTTTATAGTATCCAGTGTGTCTGAGTGTAGTGCGCAACTGTCTAACCGAAGTAGGGGGGATAGATCAACAATGATAGAAATATTGGAAGGATATACCAACAATCCATACTTACACACAATATGCCCTAGTAGCACTCCAAAGGGTGAGAAGAAAATACACTTTTTCAAGTTCAGGGAAATCTAACATTGCCTGCACTTATTTAACATCAATGTCAAACATTCAATATGGTCTCTAAGTAGGCTAAAGACAATCCAATCATCAAAGTATGCTTCCAAGAACTTGTGTAAAAATTCCTTAAATGCTTCGATCACCACCCTAGAAAAGATGGTTGGTGCATTCTTCAAGCGAAAAGGCATTACAGTGTATTTAAAAGAACCCCATTCTGTTGCAAATTTGGTCTTATGTCGATCTTCCTTAGCAATTCTGATCTGGTGATAACCTAAAAATCCATTTTTGAATGAGTATACCTCCTGTCCTCCTACATTATCTATAACTTCATCAATAAAGAGTGTAGGAAAGGAGTCATGTAGACAAGAATCATTCAGTTTCCTTAGATATACACAAATTCTGATTTCTCCTGACTTCTTATCTTGGACCACCATGGAGATGATCCATTTGGATTCTTCAACAGGTTCTATGATTCCTGCTTCCAGTATTCTATCCAGTTCAATCTTAACTTTCTGCTTGTATTTAGGATTCAGTTTGTAAGGTCTCTTCTTGATAGGTCTTGCATCTGCTCTCAAGGGCATCTTCATTTCTCCCATGGGCCCTTTAATGCCCTTTGTGTCTGTGAACTTGGTTGGAAACAAGTCCTGATATTCATGCAATATCTCTATACTCTTGCTAATGGTAGCACCATCCCAATAGTATCCCACATTTGCTAACTTAGGTGTTTTCTTTGTTCCAATGTTAACCTTATTAATTTTAATGGGCTGCCTGATAAAGGGTAATTCAATATTTGGTCCTTCTATGTCTCTTTTTCCTTTAGTTTCTAAAATTTTTACATCCCTTAGGTCATCATCCTCATTAGCATTAATATTGTAGAAATCCTATAACTGTTGGAGAGGCGCAATCCATCCATCTTCTTCTTGGGAAAAAGGGAGGTTAGGTGCCTCTTCTACAAACTTTTTTCTTACAATTTGTAAAGCCTAATCTATTGTAGGGTAATGACTCTATTACAAGGGAAAAAATCTCTATGTCCAAGGGTAAACCACAATAGATAGGTATGACTGTAGAAATTAACTCAATTCCAACATATGCTATATAGACTAATGTGCAATATAAGAAAGAGGCCTACCTTAATCCAATGTTTGATGATGTTCCACCATTGAGCACTTTGACCCAAAGATTTATACCTACAAGAATTTCTCAACAAACAAGCAGAGAAAGTACATAGTGATGATATAGAAGGGGTTATCACATCAGATAGCATAATCCATTAATAAACATTACAAACACACTCATCGATAATAATCATATATTTGCAAGATACCAATAGGATGGGAAAGGAGTATTTCTATTAATAATTGATCAGCAGAAGTGACAACATTAAAGACTTCTATGTTGGCACGGTTTGAAACCAAGAAACCAAGTTCCTTCCAACTAGGTCTCCACCACTTCAATCCTCCACCAAAGGCAAGATTATAGGAAAGAGGCCATGAGGTCCTCTCAGCAATAGGGAAAGAGCTTGGGGGCTGAACATTGTGTTCAAACTTGAGGGACAAAGGGATGTAGACTCAATATGAATTAATTTCTCCAGAGTAACTTTTCTCTCAAAGCTGAATGCTTTCTCCTCTTTTCCATAGCTCAAAATTGTGCTCTTATAGCCTTCAGAATGCAACTGAAGGGCTAAGTCAAAACGTTTCCAGTATATGGAAGGCCAAGGATCAGAGATCTTCTGTTGTGACATGGAAACTCGAGCACATTTTGTATTTTCTGGCACAAATCCCGATATACGTGAGTTGTAGTGGAGCAGCAAGTGTATACGCATCTTATATAACTGATAGGGAGCGTATATGTGGAAAAATGTATATTTTTAGCTTTGGATTCATCAAAAAGGGATGATAAGTCTGCATAGGAAAAAGTTCCTATGTGAAAGATAGAAATGGTGAGGAAAATCTTGCTAAAATAGATGCCCCCTAATGTGTGAGATCAGAAGAGTATCTGTGATGGCCGAAATACATTATAAATAACCCAGAAGTGGAGTGGTAGAGAACTAGTTGGATGAACTCAATTTCTCATTACATTATGTACTAACTTTTCATACATATCTGCCAAGAATACAATGCAGATCCATGTGGAAAATATACTAAACAAGTGTTCATGGCCATGAATAGGCAAATATAAATGTTTTTATATGTCAAAATATGTCATAGCCATGAACAAGGCCCAGTGAGACCAGTTTCAAAATCAATCTGAAGATATATGTATATCATGGAGTACAATCTGATCTCCCTTGATTACTGAAGTCAAATAGGTACTGGTCCAATGAAGAGGAAGCAACAGCTCAGGAAAGTCATGGTGACATAGTGATGTCGTCAAGTCTTCTATACTATCCGCCAAAGGTGCAAGTATACATCATGTGAATAAAGGAGTTGAGGTCGAACACGATGATACATCATTTGATTACTGGTCATTGAGGTATATCATTAACAAATGCGAGACAAACTACCAATAATGAAAGTAGGTATCAAGGCACCGAGTACATCTCTACAAATGTGAATAAAGGAGTCGGTGTCGAACACTTGAGAGATCCATTGATCATGAGACATTTATGTATTCACATCTATCAATGGCGAGAGAGCCTGCCACTAATCACTGCAAGCCTCAAGGTACTCAAAAAACTATTGGTCCCATATCCAGAATAAATGAGTTGAAGTCGATGGAAAGAGACTCGCTAAAAGGAGAGCATTGAGGAATCTCTCATCAGTCAGCATGAGGAACAAAGCAGGAGCTTCATGATTTGGTGGAGATCGGATGAAGAACATGTTCACAAACCAACGATCCTGTGCATCTTTCGCGTGTGCCAAATGCAAGAGGTACACAAAAAGGACCCTCTGAATAGCAACCAATGATGAAAAATTGTTGACAAAGGTGAGGATACCACTAATAAGGCTAATGACATCCAATACATTGCATGAATCTCAAAGTGTGAATAGATGTCTTGCCATCGAACACAAGGGAAACCACCCAGTCAATGACCAATGATGAAATGTCGATTGTTGGGTTCAACGTGACCTACCAATGATAAAAGTAGGGTTGGGGTGCATGATAATACCAAAGTATCATGTGATGTTGAGACAAACTGAGGGTATGGCTGACATGAAAATCCAAGATTTCTAAGGAGTGGCCAACACAAGTTTATAGAATTCCATTAAAAAAGAGCATGAGACATATGGTGGAATCCGGCAACATGGAATCAATGATGTGACAATTAGATGCAGGAGGCATCAATAACATTCTCTATAAGGACTGGAAGAGTAACCAACTGGTAGAGAAAACTTTATAGCGAGATCAACTTCCTAAGGCCATGATAAACCCAAAATTATGATGACACAAGGACTCAATAACTTTGTGCTCTATTCAAAGGCGACACGACTGCTGCCAATTACAATATAGTACTCCCTTCCCGCCCGTCGTTTTTTGTTTTTTCATAACAAATGAATGCTATGATACAGAGTAGGGAATGAGTGTCGCAAGTAAGCAAAACTAGTTCCAGCAGTGGAACGTACCTATGCTTAATGCAAGGGAATGCATGTGGGATATGGACACTTGGGGTGATGTTCCCTCCAGGGTATACGGTGTCAAATTGCGAAGGATATAAACAAGGCTCTTCTTGGTTGAGGATGCAAACTGCTTAGGCAACGGTTTGTAACGCAAAACAAGCATCGGCTAAAGGCTCAATACTGCAAGCAAGGGCATGAGATGCAATCACAACTTAACGCCAAAAAATGTTCTTTTTTATATCTTTTAGTCTACTTGGTGTGAAAAAGGGCTAAACTTGTGCCAAATAGACCTCTTTTCAAATCCAATTTACGAGTGTGAAAAAGACAAGTTCACTCGGCAATATTTTCTATTTTTTATAGCGATTCGGAAAAGAGATTAACTAAGACTCGTGACCTTTCAAATCCAACTTTAACGAGCGTGACAGGTAAAAAGCACTCGACGATCTTTTCAATTTTTAGACGAGTCAGAAAAGAGATTAACTGAGACTCGTGACCTTTCAAGTCCAATTTAACAAGTGTGAAAGGGACAAATCACTTGGCAATCTTTTCATTTTTTGAACGAGTCAGAAAAGATCTCAACTCAGACTCGTTAAGAAGACTCTAGACGGAAAGCCATAGGGGAGGACAGGGCTCCCATGTGAACCTACTATGGAATGTGGGTATCTTATGAAGAACTGACACAAGCTTGGGAGGTAAAAGTGCTAACGGAGGTTATCGTCTCTATGTTATATCAGATAATGTCTCTTCCTAGAAAATACATAGGTGGAGGCATTGGATACCCCACAAGAAAATCCCAATCAAAGGGAACCTCATCAAGACTTGGAGGGAGAGAACTCGGGAAGAGTATAAGTCTCTCTTGTTCAGAAGGTGAATTAATATAAATGCTAAGGACATGGCATAGAAGGTATAGAACCAGAACCAGAAGAGCAGGATTGACCAAAAATTGCATTGGAATGACCTCTTCCTTATACTTGTCATTCTCCAAGAGAAGAGTGGGGTCGATCGAATATTGCATCGATACGACCACTTCCTCAACCATTGGTTAAATATGATGCGAGACAACAAGGTCAAGAGGTGCATCACCCCAAAATACAGAAGTGTTGTTGGTCGAAGATTGCAACGACATGACCATTGGTTGAACAATATGAGAGACAAAAAGGTCAAGAGACGCATCACCCCCGAACATAGGAGAGGCGTTGGTCGAAGATTGCATCGATGTGACCACAGGTTGAACAGGTTGTGAGACAGCAAGGTCAAAGGATGCATCAACCCATAAAGTAAAAGGGGTGTCAGCCAAAGATTGAATTGGCGTGACTATTGTATCAACCAAAGAAGGAAATGAGTGTTATGAAATCATAGATGTCTCAGAACCTGAAGGGCCCTTAGGTAAGCCCCACGCTTCTGGTATCCCAATAGTAACATGACACAAATGAGTAAGGTGACTTCCTTCACAAGTCCTACAAAGGAATATAGGCTTACGTCTGAGACGTCTAGTCTTTTCAATCATATGAATGCCCCCAGCATAACTTGTAATGGCTGCTGACATACTCCCAGCATGACTTGCAGAAGCTAGTAGCAAATCTCCAACATGACGAGCAGAGGTTGGTGATGGATACCCAACATGACTAGCAGAGGTTGGTGATGGATGTGCAGTGTGACAAACAGTGACCAGACATGTGCCCCCAGCATGACTTGCAGTGGCTAGTTGTAGGTCTTCAACATGATTCGCAGAGGTTGTCGACCAATCTCCAACATGGATAGAAGAGGTTGGTGATATAACACCAATATGACACGTAGTGACTGGACTTATGGCGATGGTGAATTGCGACATTTGAGACCAAAGTCCAAGGAAAGATTGGGTTTGAGAATTTGCAGGCCAAGAAGGATCCTGGTTTACACCCTGTCTTAGTCCAACAAGATAGTATCCTCATCCATACTGATTCATAAAGGGTTATACGGGCATCGAAGTCTCTTGCGAAGAGAAAGAGACATGAAAAGGGTTACTCATGTGAGGATATATGTTGCCCCCAGATGAAAGAACTTTGTGAGGGGGGTTCCCCATACTATAAAAATAATTTCCCCTGGATGAAACACCAAAGGACAGATGGAGTTCAGCCATGGGATAAGTGTTCATAGGAACCGACATGGTGGAAGAAGGATAAGTGGATGGAGNAGATGAAAGAACTTTGTGAGGGGGGTTCCCCATACTATAAAAATAATTTCCCCTGGATGAAACACCAAAGGACAGATGGAGTTCAGCCATGGGATAAGTGTTCATAGGAACCGACATGGTGGAAGAAGGATAAGTGGATGGAGTGTAACAAGTAGAATGATTTCTTAATTGGGCACTTACTTCTCGCATAGTGGATTCGTAGGAAGGAATATTCCAACCTCCTGCCATAAGAGGTGTTTGAAGGATATGACTCCCACCAAATAGAGAGGGATAAGAAGGAGGCATCATGCCCCCAGACCCAGAACTTGTATTCACTTAAGAAGGTGAGACAGAGGATGGTAAGTGTGAAGACATATTGAGCATACCATGAGAAACATGATTAGAGACCCAAGGCATTGACTGAGTATTATAATTTTGCATATCATAATGTGAAGCGGAAGGATCCATCCCCATGAAATGAGTGGACATCATGGGGGTGGTAGAAGTAAACAAGGAAGAAAAAGGAACTCCAATCCATGATGGTGAAACCCAGCAAACACTCCTAAGTCCAACTAGTAATCAAAGAGCATACCAAAAAAGTCAAATGACCAATATGCATGCAAACGAGCTAAAGTGGTTGAGTGGCCTCCCTCGCTAAAAAATCTCTCTCTCATCCAAGAGGGACCTGAGACTCCATGCTAAAGTTTGGAGGTAATAGAATCATTTATAGAGGCCCTCGTGGGCTTAACAACCATTTGGTCAGATCCCCCCAAAGACCCCTATCTGACTCATGGTACAAGGAAAATAACCCCTGCAAGTAACCTATGAGATACCTAAGTCAAGCAACTAATCAACCACTATATAATCGATGCACAGGCAAGCAGTCGTAAGTCTGGATCACCATATGGGCAGGGTAGCGAAGCCCGAAACCTTGAAAGCAATGCCTCTCACAAAGGTATGGGTACTAACAAGATCCCCAAATACGAATAAATCCATAGAAATATCTATGACGCTAGGTGAGTATACATGGGTTATCCCTTCAACTAACTTCGTGCAACCTCGTGATTAACTACGGTGTGAGAGGAGACTCCTAATATTACCAATTATATAATGGAATTCTCAACTCCCCGTCTCAGACACATATGTTGATTTAATTTCCTTGGAGAAGTTTACTCACAAGATCCTATTCCAAGGCACTAAATCCTAGGCTAGTTTGTGCACCCTAAAAATAAAATCATGACGAATCAATTTTAGTTTAAAGCGTAAATTTTATTGGTCATGATTACTCAAAAAGGTATGGAAGTGAAACTCATGGTGTTATGACTCTGCAAGAAAATACATACATATACAATGCAAAGTCTATCTTTAACTTTTCAATAAATGATATGCTAATAAGAACAATGAAGTATTCAATTTTAACTCTACAATTCAAAAGTAAAATGCAATCTTTCACTAAATGTGTTACGCTAATGATAAAGATTCCAAGACGGAAATGCCAACCAATGCAAAATGCCTATTTTTTTTTATTTTCAATATACTAAAAAGAAAATGCATGGACTGATGAGTAACCTGATATATAAATTCTACTGTGTATAAAATAAATAACTCGAGCAGAATACCAAGAAGTTAAGCAAGCAGCTCATATAACAAGGACAAATCAAAAATGGAAAACAAAGAGAAAGACTTCGCCCAAAAATTCAAATCCAAACAGGTTTCTTGTCATCCTAGATAATCTCAACAGGCACTAAAGAGACCTAAGAAGGCTCAGCAATATTTAAATCCAACCTAGCAGTCACTAAACCAAGCAAGCAAGCAAGAGGAAGTGGTATATGCAATTGTTCAAGAGAACAGAGAGTATATACTCTTCTTGCAGTGAGACAACAAGCGTGTATACGTGAATGTCAAGGAAAAAGGGGTGTATATGCTTTAAAACAAGGCCAGGCAAGGGAAAAAGGATGAAAACTCAGACTCGGAGTGAACAGAATCTATCAAGCAATGATACGACAAGAAATATAAAGGAAAAAGAGAAATGCAAGAATAAAAAGTACTTCAACCCTTAGAAGGAAGATCTCTCCCCAGTGGAATCGCCATTTCTGTTACAAGGGAAAAACTTTCTATGGCCAAGGGTAAACCACAACAGACAGGTATGACTACAGAAATCAACTCAATTCCAACATATTCTATATAGACTAATGTGAAATATAAGAAAGAGGCCTACCTCGATCCAACATTTCATGATGTTCCATCATTGAGCACTTTGACCCAAAGCTTTATACCTACAAGAAGTTCTCAACAAACAAGCAAAGCAAGTACATAGTGATGATATAGAAGGGGTTATCACATCAGATAGCATAATCCATTAATAAAAATTACAAACATGCCCATGGATAATAATCATATATTTGCAAGATACCAATAGGACGGGAAAGGAGTATTTCTATTAATAATTGATCAGCAAAAGTGACAACATTAAAGACTTCTATGTCGGCATGGTTCGAAACCAAGAAACCAATTTCCTTCCAACTGGGTCTCCACCACTTCAATCCTCCACCAAAGGAAAGCTCATATGAAAGATGCAATGAGGTCCTCTTAGCAATAGGGAAAGAGCTTGGGGGCTGAACAGTGTGTTCATACTTGAGGGACAAAGGGATGTAGACTCAATATAAGGTAATTTCTCCAGAGTAACTTTGCTCTCAAAGTTGAATTATTTCTCCTCTTTTCCATAGCTCGGAATTGTGCTCTTATAGCCTTCAAAATGCAACTGAAGGGATGAGTCGGAATGTTTCCAGTAAATGGAAGGCCAAGGATCAGAGATCTTCTATCATGACATGGAAACCCGACCTCATTTTTTATTTTCTGGCACAAATCCTGATATACGCGAGATGTAGTGGAGCAACAAGTGTATACGCATCTTATATAACTGATAGGGAGCGTATATGTGGAAAAATGTATATTTTTAGCTCTAGATTCATCAAAAAGGGATGATAAGTCTGCATAGGGAAATGGAAAGAGGCCCTCTATGCAAGATAGCAATGGTGAGGCAAATCTTTCTATAGTAAACTCTCAAATAAAAACGTAGCTATAAAATTCCGAGTCATACCATACCACTCTGTAGTGATCAGGCACAGTTCTACTTGAAGATACAAATTGATAGGCGTGGTATCCAGGGTGTTAATGAACTTATGCACCCACTTTTATTTAGGAATGTTTTTCCAGGCCTCCTCACAACTTCGCATGTGGTCCTTAGGGAAACTCTGACCTATGTATCGAACTTTGTATCATTTAGCCTGGTCTGAAAAGTGCATTGTCAACAAGTTGCAACATTGTACCCATTCTGTGATGTTCTTCTTGTGTGTTCCCCACCATCTAGCTAATGTAGCTTTCAATGCTTCGTTCAGTGCCAAAATCCTTTGTTGTACTGGTACCATTCTCTCAAATTCAGCTAGAAATGTCTCTAAATGATTCAGACCATCAAAAGTAGGAAGAGTACTTACTTATGTGCCAACCTAGTGAACTGCTCTGGTCAATCTGGCACATCTCCATGTAGAGACTTCAGACATTTTGTTATGCCAATTTTCCAATGCCTCTTATGAATCTAATGAACATGCACTTTCACTTTTCCAGCTGATATTTCCATATGTTGTAGGGTTAATGTAATCATGTTGTCTTGCTATCAATTTTTAGATGTTCTCTAGCTCATATGTACA
Organism: Picea sitchensis; assembly: GCA_010110895.2. Lineage (NCBI taxonomy): Eukaryota > Viridiplantae > Streptophyta > Pinopsida > Pinales > Pinaceae > Picea > Picea sitchensis. The sequence continues at coordinate 162,941 of SNQJ01S0009919.1, read as the reverse complement.
GTCTTCTTCCCTGATGGTTTTTGTGTATCTATGACCTTCATTCAGGTCCAGAGGTGCAATGACCTTCAGGCCATTACCTTTGAATGTCATTCTTCTCTTCTTTCAATCATCAACAGTCGAATTGTTGAAATCCCAATCAATTCCTAACAGTGCAGGATAAGGACAACTATCATCAACAATTTCAATCACTTCGAAGTCTACAAACATCCTTACCCTGTCGATGTCTACAAGGACATGCTCTAGTCTTCCCAAGGGGCTCACTGCCTGTTGATTAGACATCATGAGTTTGATATAAGAGTAAATTAATCTAGGTTTTCCCATCAGTGCCCAAGTATGCTTTGTCATAACATTGACTTATGATCCCAAGTTGAGGACCACATAGTAAACATCGTAGTCTCCAATATGAGCACTAAGGTGCAATTCCTTGTTTCTCCTTATTATCCTTGACACTTGATTCACCTCTCTACTCATCATAGGATCTATTCTTACAATTTCATACTGTCTTACCAGGTTTTGCAGCTCCTGCACAACTTTTTCATCTTTAATCTAATTGATACAAGTATATAAGAAGTCCATGAGATTTCTTACCTATTTTCCTTTCCTAACGAGGGAAGAGTAATCAAATGCTAGTGGCATTTCAAATTCCATTACTTTTGGTTGTATCTTAGATGAAGAATTGTGTTCTCCTACAAATTCTTTCCTTGCTTCTTCAAAAGTATGTCTCTCTCTCCTTGGATCAAACAACTGGGCCTTCTCTACATCTCTTCTGATCCCTGATCCTTCTGCAGTATTTCTTAGGGTCACCCTATCTTTTCCTTTAACAATGCCTCCTCTAGTAATAATAATGACTCTAGGGTCCTCACCACGAAGTTCCATTGATGTCAATTGGACTTGTTGGTTTCTACCTCGTCTCTCTTGGAGTTTGGCCAACAATACTAGACACTCCTCAATGACATGATCGAATGAGTTACAATAGTTGCAAGTAGTACAAGGTTTCTGAAAATCCCTTGCCAAATTTAATGGTTGTGCATAGTTATAGAAAATCATCTGACCTCGACCTCAACCCATACCTCCTCCTCCTCCTCATCCTCTTCCTTTGAATACACCATGAGTGTTGAAGTTTCCTCTTCCTAGGGAGTTGAACTGCGCATTACTTCCTTCTTGATGTATTTCTCCTTGAATCCTATATGTATCCCTTGATCTTTCATGCATGAGATTGTAAGCCCTACAATCCTTCTGATCATGCCCCACATGTTTTTAGAATGTAAAATAAAGATTGGTAGGTGTATGGACATATTTATGCATATAATAACATTAGCCGAGGTGATTTCTAGTTCTACAGACCTCGCACCAGGGTACAATAGCTTTCTTCAAAGGACTAGGTGCTCCAGAGGCCAAGTATTCATGAAATAGGGGACAATTCTCTTTGTCATGGCCCTCTATTTACATCTGATACACTAGATATCCTCTCTTTTCTCTTTTCCTTTATCTTTCTTCATATCTTCGACCTGTAAAGATAGACTAGTTAATTGATTCAAGATTTGACTCATACCTGGGCTAGATTCTCCTACAGGGGATGCTTCTAATTTCATGGTGATGTCCAGAGATTAAGCCTGCAAAGCAATTTTCTGTTGCATCAGAGGAACTTTGATACATGGCAAGAGGGAAACAATGAACCATTCTTTATTCTGTTCATTTGGGGTCAGAAAATTCAAATGGTATGTCAGGGTCTTAAACCTCTGATCAAATTCCCAAACAAGTCCAGTTACCTTCTGCTTGATTTCTTTCAACTTTGTTATACACTGTGACTCCGACTTAGGTTTCTTGAATTCTGCACTCAACGCAGTCTTAATGTCATTCAGTAGTTTAGGTTGTGCAGATTTTGTAGAAAACTTCATGTACTAGCTTAGAGTGTGGTCGCACAAGGTGGTACTAAACCGATCCCTCTTGAGAGCTTCATCGGTGACTTTCTTGATGCTCCATACAGATTTTCATAAGAACCAATGTTGGTCCATATCTTTAGATCCATCTCCTCTGAAGATGGGTAACCTCATTTCATCTTCCATAGATCTTCCTTGGTTTCTTGACTGGGTATGTACTAAACTACTTGTAATAGTACTCGGATGGCTCTGACTACTTTGGTTACTCTGGTTACTTAATGCTACTAAAATAACAGGAGGAGTAATAGTACTTACTTCAACAGTAGGCGCAATTCTTGAAGTTTTTGGTTCTCCTTGGAAAAGTTCTTCAGTCTGTACTTCCTCTGTTTTTTCAGACTCTGAATACTCTTCGTCTGTTAGATCTACTTCTTCTCCATTGTATAATCCCTTGTCTCTATGGTTTTGCTTGAATAATTTTGCAAGAGGAACTTCTCTAAATGGTCTTCCACTATGCATGACTCCAGCCTCTATGTCATCGTCACTGTCTGAATTCTTGAACATTAGCTCACTGTGTCTTCAGGATATTCTTCTCATGCAATAGCATCTTAATTCTCATCTTTAAAAAGTGTAGGAACTTTCCTCTAGGTCCCTTAAAGAAATACCTCTCTTCTTGACTATATGATTCTACTCTGTCAATAGAAAACTCATTATTGTACCCTCCGATAGTGCTATCAAACCAGAAATCCACTACTCTAGACACAGCGTTATCGAGTCTCTTGACTTTCTTGATTAGCAGTGTTGTCCAAACTATAGGTGGTCTAGATCTGATCTCAAACTAGGTATTTTCTAATCTGGCTAACCACTCATATAACTCCTTATGAATTCCTCCAAAAAAAAATTTGTGTATGTCGGTAAAGATGTACCTTCCCAACCAGTCTTATGTACTAATGCTAGGATTCGTGTTCTGAGCTTCGACGGAGTTCTTCTCTTGTTCTTCTATCCACTTCTAAATCTCTTTCTTTGATGGAAACCACCTTGACATTCCCTCAAGAAGATCTCGGTCCCGACAACGGAACCATTTGTTGGCATAGGGGCAGACCCAAGGTTCAACTCTTAGAGCACACCAACAAATCCCTAACTATTGGCCCTTTCAGCAACACATGCAAAGAAGTTGTAGTCTCACTCGAAGTAGCAATAGGGGGTTGTAGGACACAGGTGTCTACAACCAGAGGAAATCCAAAGTGAATCTAGGGAAACAACACAATATATCATAGAGAATCCCTAACAATCTTACACTTAGATTCATGAAGTTATATCTCTGATCTAACACAATAATGCAATAGAAACATATCAGAAGAAAAATAACACAGTATCAATCAAAAAGAACACAAGATATATGTGGTTCACCCTCTCCCTAAGGCTACATCAACAGAATTGTGTTTCTTGATATATTAGATGAAAACATGCAGTTCTATCTATGCACTTAGTTGCAGATCTTTCTCTCTTTCTCTTCCCTCCCTGAGAACCCAGCTGCAGGATCAATCTTCACACCTAGATGAAGATCTTACAATACAAGAGTACACAATCTCAATATCGTGCCCACACAATGATAGTAACCAATAATCAACAATGAACAACAATCAACATTAACCAATAGGGGACCAACCCTCTCGACTCTTCTAGACATTTATTTATACATTACATGACCAAACTCTAGGTGTCAAAACCCTAGATCCAAAACCCTAGGTGTTGAAACCCTAGGTTCATTTGAGCCGCGTTTTTAGGGCTTCACCAGCCTGTTCTTCCTTGTTTTCTGCGAGGTTCTCCAAAGAATCCGTTGGTGTCTTTTTTTGCTTGCTGAGTTGTCCACGATCCATCTCCTTTACTTCTTTATCTTCCTCGATCTTCTCTTCCAACGTCTATATTTTCATTTACTTCGCTCATTCTTTTCTGTTTGTTTAACCACTTCGACCCCTCCTAAGTTTATGTTCCTTCCGCATAGTTCATACTTCGTCTTTCTTCCTTCATCTCCGCTTCCTTACATAACCAAGGGCTAACAAGATTTTACCTAGGAAACACAATATGAGAGAAAACCCAGCTAGAAGGTGAGGCCTATGCTCTACTCTTTTTTCTTTAGTTATAAAATGAACATAGTTACAAACTTAATGACAACTGTAACCTCAAAACAAGAACTCTAGCCCAAAAAATTAATTGTTTTTTGTCAAAAATACCAAAATCAACCCTCGAATCAAAAAGTGGCATTACTGGTAGCACCCTTTTTTGAACATGGTTAAAGTTCTGACCTGTTGCCTCGATAACCAATATTGTTCCAAACAAAATCCTTAAAATTGGACCTCAAATAAAAAAGTGATACTATCAATAGCACCAATTTCTTTGGAGTTAAAATTCTGACTTAAATGAAGCCATGGCCTTGATAGTTGGTACCATTAAGTATTAAAAAACTATAAATTGACTCCTAAACAGTTGCTTGAAATTTTATTTATTAATTATTATTTTTTTTTATATATACATTAAAAAATTGAAAAAAAAAACCACACAAACCATTATTTTTAATAAAAAAACACACCCTCTTCTAAGTTAAAAAAAAAGGATAACCCAAATTTTTTTTCCAACAAAAACTAAAACTAAGAAAAAAAAATAGATAAAAAAAAATTGAAAAACCAAAACTGTCCATTTTAAAAATAAAAAATAAATGAAAAAGAAAACAAAATTTCAAACCTAAAATACAAAATTTTAAATAAGACAAACTAAAAAAACTTAATTAAAACAACAAAAGAAAATAAATGGGTAAAATTAAAAAAAAAAAATTAATCAAATTTTAATTAAAATCCAATTAAAAAAACTTCAAAACAATTTTCTAATGGTTTGTTTTAAAAAAATAATTTTTCAATTAAAATTGGTTTTAAGTTTTTTTAAATTGTTTATTTTTAATTAAAATTTGTTTTAAGCCAATTTCTTTTCTTTGTTTTTCTATTTTAATTAATTTGTTTTAGTTTTCTTATTTTTAATTAATTTGATTTTAGTTTTTCTTATTTTAGATTTTTTTTTTTTTCATTTTGTCTCTATTTTTTTTAATTAATTTAAAAGAATGGGCAATTGTTTTTTTGGTATTTTTTTTGGGCAATCCTTTTTGTATTTTGGTATTTTTTTGGGCAATCCTTTTTGTAAAGGGTGTGTTTTTTTTAAGTGGCTTGTATTGGCTCTTTTACAAATTTTTAGTCTAAATAAAATGATAAAATAATAATTAATAAATAATTTTTTAAGTAACTATTTATGAGTCGATTTTGAGTTTTTAATACATGATGGTACCATCTATCAAGTCCATGGCTTCATTTAAGTCAATATTGTTATTCCAAAAATAATTGGTGCTATTGGTAGCATCACTTTTCGATTTGAGGTCCAATTTTAAGGGATTTGTCTGCAATAGTATTAGTTGTCAAGGCAATGGGTTGGAACTTTAACCTTGAAAAAAAGGGTGCTAACGGTAGCATCAATTTTTTATTCGGGGTAAAAAAAGTCACTAAAAAAATGAAAACTATGGAGAGTTCTTGTTAATTTAGTAAATTTGTTAATGCACATACAAAGGAATGGAACTCACTATGGAGTTACCTTTTGATTCTAACAACCCAATTTGATTAATTGTTTATCATAGTTTTTATTTTAAATTTCATTGATTATTAAAATAAATTAAATGAGTATTATTATTATTTTATTATTAAAAGGTAGGTGAAGTAATTAATAAGGGATAAGGTAGTTGGGGGAATTGAATGAGAGGGGAGGATAAGGAAGAGAGGAGAGGACTTGGAGAGGGGTCTTATTTTGCATTGGAAATTTCTACAAGAGGTGAAGGAGGAGGGGGGAAATTGGGAGAATAGAGCATTTTGAAAACTCTCACAGGCACTGTTGTTGCTGAGAATTTTGGGCTCGGGGGCCAGGAAACCACAAGGATTCCTGGAGCTAGGGAACCAAAGAGGTTGTTCCTACTTGGCTAGGAGGTTAATATTCAGTTGGGCAGTTTGGGCAAGCTCCAGAACAAGAAAACCAGGGACAAAATCAACCAACCTGCAAGGTGACATATTTTATTTTATTATGTTGTTTTTGTGATTATGTTGAGGTATGTATTTCATCATGTTGTTGTTGTGATTATATTGTTTATTTGATTATATTGTTAATTTGATTATGTTGTTTATCATTTTGATTATAAAGAAAAACCATGAAAGAAAACAGTAAATTAAATTGCAGAATATTTCAGTAGCAAAAAACAAAGTAGATATTTATTTATTATTGAGGCCTGAAATAGGTAGGCATTACAAATGGTATCAGAGCCCGGTTTCAAAACTAAAACCTAGGACTTGAACAACCACTTATTTGTGCAAACCATTCCCTAAGATAGCATGTAATTTCAATCGTTGATGAATAACTCACTTCAATCTTGATAGCCAAATGGGAGAAGTGTCCCGGAGCAGAAAGAAATCTTTGCATAGAAATGGCTCAAACCTGTCCAGAGCTTGTAAACCCATATGATGCTCCCCAAAAGAGCCAGAATAATAGTAACCATCCATGAACAATCCATCCAATAGGAACATCTGGTTTGGATCATTTGTTTTGTAAGTGGGAAATTCTAGTGCCAGCACCACCTCCCAGAATAACAGATACAATCGTTCTAGGGTCTTCCTTTGAGCTTTCAACTCTTTTCAATGTGTTCTCTTTCGCAACTTTGGTCAGCAAAGACATTGAAACAACCAACCTACAATACCATTTGTGCACTAGTTTCCCTCCTATCCACAACCCCAGAGTGTAAGAGGAGCAAACCTTATTTCTGAAGAAGGTTGTCTTACTTCCATTACAAGAAGCAGTCACACTATTTCCCTTATTAATATGATTTTTCCTCCAATGGAAATTATCCATCATTGTTGCTACTAATGTCATTGCACCCAATTTCCTGAGGAATAACTTCATCCTTACCAGCAAAGTAAAAGAAGGTCAACTTCCATGACAACCAAAGCCCAACAATGCACCTCACGACAATAAAATACACAGTGAAAAATGGATAAACAGAAGTATAGATCATGTTGACCAAGGTAGACTTCATTTTATCCATACAATAAATAGTCCACACATTCTATACTCTAGTCATTGATTCCCCTGTAGCTATTAGAGAGATGGTCGAGAGCCCTCCATGGCCTGCATAGTACCTGCAAGTTACCAGGTAGCAGGAAGTTGCAATATGGTGAAAATAAAGAGGTGATCGGATGGGTTGGCAAGAAAATAGTGGGGCAAGTCCACAACGAAATATGAAGTGTTGAACTCCATGTTTTGTTCTCTAAATCTGCGTTGGGTGCATCAAGCTTCCATGGGATGTTGTGCATGTTGTAAGCAAAGAGAATGCATGAAACAGTTGCATGAACGGATGAGATGCCATAGCTCGTAGCCTTGAGCCTGTTCTTCCCCTTCTAGTTCTTGAAGATTATGAAGTACCCAAATGAATATATGGCTGCAAATAGACCCAAAGAGGGCAGTAACACGGGGAAACCCGTGTCGATGGAACTGTGGAAACTTTCTTGTCTTCCTTAAAAAACTTGTACATGTATTATGGAGAAAGGGCTCAATAAACATGTGGGTTCTAGTGGAAAATGTTGTAGAGACCAAGTGCACTAATGAACAAAAGCCAAGACACAATAATCAGCACAAAGATCGAACCCACTGTGAAAAATATGCACAAATATTGAAAAAATCGAGCACCCACTTCACGAAACTGCCCCTAAATTTGAAGAAATCGAGTGACACTTCAGAAAGTCACCCTAAAAAAGGGTTCCACCCATATTTATTGCCCCAATAAATTAGAATCACAACCGAGTAAAATTTCCCAATACAATATTTTTGTGATTGTTTAGAGATTTTAGGTGGGATTTGATATATCAAACATTGATGTCTGAAGGTAGAATAAAAACCTAGAGAATAAACGACTTTGACACACGAGAGATTGCGACATAAATGACATGGCAGTGCATAGATTGGGTATTTTAACCCAATATCCAAGCCTTCAAGCCACAGTCCAAGCACCTGAGAGTTGTGCTAAGCACCAAGAAGCAGGCTCACAAAGGTTGATACACCAACTAGTGCCCGAGACCAAGCATGAAGCCACCAAAGAGTAGCCAGGGTTTAGGAATTGACGTCATATAGGACTTATTTGATTCCATAGAATTTTTGCATTAAATGTTTGAAAGAGTAATAAAAGGTTTTAGGTTAAGTAAGGTTAGAAGTTGATATGTGTCTATTTCCTATTATCTTTGGTATTACACATTGAATATTTTAAAAGTATGAAAATGAGTCTATTCAAATTGTCGAAGAGATTAATATAATAATTATAATTATAACATTATTATTATTATTTAAAAAAAATTACCACCTAATACAAATTCAATAAAGTTTGAGTACTTACATTATAAATTGTCAAAATAAATAGTGGCATGACAAGTGACCAATTTTATCTGGATACATTATAATAAGAAGGAATTTTCTTATAATAAGTAATACAAGAGAAAGGGATAAAATGTTTATGTGCCTATGTTAAGAGGTTAACACATCATATTGATTTGTTTCAATGTAGTGAATGTCTTCCATATAAACTTTTATTATGTTTTGAAATGTCTAAATGAAGCTTCCAAAAGAATAATATCGTTTGTGAAAACTAAGTGGAGTGGAATGTCTATAGTAGGCCAAAAAATCAAAAAGAGGGTTAGATGACAATAATGAGGTCTCTTAGTGTTTAAGTATCCTCAAATTTGAATTTGATAAGTATGATATCATTTAATTAGATTGCTAAAATAAAATACAGATTATTATTTTTGATATTGCAAGAGGGACATCTATTACTTGTGAGTTATAGAAGGATCGACTTTGTGAGGACTTCATGGAGTTGTAGGTTGTCTTGGTGTTCTTATATTATGATTGGATACCAATGGTGGTTCCCACACATCATTATTGTGTTATGTGTTGCGGATGAGAATATATGTGGACTTATATAGCAACAATTGTACTCCTAGGAAAGGAGGCTAGTTGACTACTGGGCTATTAAAACAAACACTACAAAAAAAATGGAGAAAATTACATGGGGTGCATTATATGGAAGTTTAGCTAGCTTAGGAGTGTAGCTTATGCATATGAGTTTCCTTTGTAATTAAGTGTGGGTGGAAACAACCTCGACCGTAAAACAAAGCGTAGTGTCGAGTTTTCCATAGCAAGTATTGTGGATTGTATTCATCATGTTTTCATCATTCCTCTCTCTCTCTCTCTCTCTACATAGTTTTTTTTTTCTTTATAGGGAATAATCCTTCTTAGTGAGCAAGTAGTTGTTAGACATTAATGCATTTCAAGATGTGAGATTATATAGTTCACCCCTCTTCCAAGGGAATTACACATAAGAATCCATGACACTCCATTGGAATTGCTACTACCAAATAATTTTATGAACAAAAGTGTTCCCCATTTCCCAAGGGATACCCCTTTTTCTCAAAGTGTTCCTTCTAAAACTACATCAATCCTTTTTATGGGAGCATTCTTAATTTCTTGTCTTGTTCAACTAGCATCAATTGAGGTGTTTATCATGCATATTACTAATGTTGCCAATCCTTCATAAGAGATACATGAACTCCACTATTCTCGTACACCTAAGTCAACTTAGTAATTAAACATGAGTTGATTGAACATCATGTTGGATAAATATAAACCACTCGATATAACCCATCAAACATTATGATATAATCAGACATATTGTCCTAATATTTCACTTATCTTTCTTAACATAAGTTCTAGGTTCACAACATAGGCCCACTTGTAGTATCCCTTGAATGTTTGTAGAATAGGGAACTAACATAAGCACATGCTAGAGTGCTACATTGTCAATATGATAATGCTAACCTCAATAATGACTGAATTCAATTATCAAGATATCCTAGGTAGGATTGTATGTATGGATTAATGAAATTATAATCGATCACAAGAAAACGTTCTAACTAGCGTTCAAACAAGTAGACCATACATTAATTAAGGGGGTCCTATATGAAACTTATGAAGGATAATTTTGAAAGAGAAGTATGTATTTTCATTAATTTAATTACAAGTGGTAACAAAATAGAGTCGAGACATAGTAAGGTTCTTGTTAAATAAGGATAATCACAATCAACATATTAATAGAATAAATATGTTTTAATCAAGTGAAGGTTCAATGGAACCAATATAGCATGGGGTTTGCTATCATAGAAGGCATTTATAAGTTGTGTTTGGATTTTATTTATTTATTTCATGAATGACCTATAACTTCGGGACAAAGTTTCTTGAAAGGTGGGTATGTAATGTTGCCTTTTGACTTAGACAACTAGAATTACTTAAGACCTAATCACCTTTTATTTTTATTAACTGTGAAACTATTAATGATACACTTGAAATGTTAAGACAAGTGGACCTATGTGAATCTCAATTGTATGAATGTTTAATGTTATTTGAATTATGATGGATATTATGCAAGATATTCTAACTTGGAAATTTTGACATTTAAAGTTGTTGGTACATAGATACCGGATTGAGATTATGATTAAATGCATTTACATGATGATAATGCATGTATATGTATGGGTTTGTGTTATAGACTAATTTGCAGGTCAATAGGCTATGAAATAGCTAGAGAATAATGATGATAAAAGGGTGATGTTGTGAACCTCGACAAGGAAACAATATGGTATGAATCTCGTATGTGAAATTATATTGGTTTGAATGCATTGCTATGATGTCTGGACAAGTGTAGGTTTTTCAGGTGGCGAGATTGCTTAAAATTGAATATACGATGAAAACATTCCCAACAACACAGTGTCGTTGTATGATCCATGGTAGGGTGTTGACCCTAGTTCTATTAGGAGGGGTGGAGGCATTTCTCACCATGTATCCTCTGAACCCTGGAGTCATGGGAGGACGGTGTTAGCTCACGCTCCCGTAGACATGTAATGATAATTGTCAGTTGCCTGCTGGGGAATATTGATCAAGAGAGTTGACACTTCTGCTTATGAGTTCTATTTGGAGTTAGGTCAATATAGTTGACGCTCTAAGATAGTCCATCAGAGGAAGGACAGGGATGGAAGATGGAAGTAAGTTAGGGAGGAAGGATAACTTGAAGTGGTTGAGAGTGCATGGGGTTTCACCTTATAGAAGAATTTCTTGATTTCCTCTTATATATATATATATATATATATATATATAAGTGTGTGTGTGTTTATATTTAATTAACTAAACTACAATTATCTAAGTGAGTGTTGATTGTGCTAAATTATTGTAATTGAGGGATTTCGTGAACATTTTAAATAGTTCAATATCTTTTATGAAATGAATGGTCTTGTTGATTGGATTAGACACACACAAGAATTACTTTAGGTGTGATAATTATTTTCATTAGTACATGTACGAGTCCTGTATGTGCTAGCTACACATGCATGCCTTGCACATGTACACTAGTATGTGTAAGTATTTTAAATTGATGATGTTGTTTATTTGATGTGGATGTATGAATCATGTGTTGTTACCCTTGTATTGTAAATTATTCTAACTTCGCGACAAATGTTTTTGAAGGGTGGATGTATGTAACAACCCAATTTGATTAATTGTTTATCATAGTTTTTAATTTAAATTTAATTAATTATTAAAATAAATTAAATGAGTATTATTATTGTTTTATTATTAAAATGTAGGTGAAGTAATTAATGAAGGGATTAGGTAGTTGGGGGAATTGAATGAG